>KN882599.1:3858-43639 GCA_000934455.1 Apostichopus parvimensis
TATATACATTCATACCTTACATGTAACGAGAGTAAATAACTATAAATGACATAATTGTAAAATTTCTACCATGAGGGATCCTTGGTGGTGGAGTACGGCAATTCTCATATTCTGCCTGTCGTTATAACACAATTTCACATCTGGTAGCTGAATGAAGGAAAGCAATGAATATATTCTAAAGAGAACTAGAACAGATCCCAGCATCACTTCAGTGCTCTGTGCTTCTCTACCATCCCCTCCCCCAACTCCCCCCTCCCACAAACTCCACCACATCTGTAGTGTAATTTCATTCAGTGCAGTTCATATCTGTTACCATACAAGTGTAATTGGTAACAGATGTTAAGTGTTACCTTCTCTTGCTGAAAGCACACCGAAAGTTGTGACTTTATAAGCAGCGGTTTATCGCATTGAAGCAACAAGATAGCAAAGCCTATTTCTTTGCAATCATATTTGATAACAAACCAGTTGCTTTAAGCTTTTTGATAAAGAAATGTTGCAAAATTTTTGATGCCTAAGATCGGTTTTTGTCAGTGGACCGATCCATTCAAAGCAGTAAAGAACTGTGGACTGCCAGGAAGATATCAGGAGTTTCTCCTTCCTAAAGGACATTTTCCCAGCTGCAACCCAATAAGCTATATATACTCTACAGATGTAACATATTAACTATCAGTGTATCTCTCATAACTTAACTCAAAGTTTAGTGTGTGGTTCAAACCCGTTCAAACGACGTCACTGTTAAGGATACAATATTTCCAATGCTTAATTATTCGCTTCAACTTTGACCTCCGTCCTAATGCTTCTATCTCTCCCTGTTTCTGTAATATATGCTGATGTACCGCCAATCGTCTCTGCCAGTGATGGAACGTTTTCGATTGAAGTCTATCCATGAAAAATTGACTGGCTAAAGCTGAAGATGAGTAAGGACAAAGAGAAAACATTCACGGATGTAATAAAGTGTCCTTGTGACTCATTATCGAATAATGTGTATTTTGTATATGTACCATTGGAAAGGGGGGTGCAGGGGGAGGGCTACTAGGATGATTAGTTCCTTAAAGAGTGTTCCTTCTTATACGCAGTTACAACTGCTGAATCTCACCACACTGGAGCTTAGGAGGTTACGTGGGGACTTGATTCAGGTTTTCAAGATTGTGAATGGTTTCGACAATTTATCCTTTTACCGACTTTTTCATGTTTGCTAATAGTAGTTGTACCAGAGGTCATTGTCTTAAACTCCAAAAGTCGCAAAGTAGGATTAATATTCGGCATAACTTTTCTTCTAATAGGGTTGTGAATGAGTGGAACTGTTTGCCTGAGAAAGTCATACTTGCAAGTAGTGTCAATGGGTCTAAGAATGCTTTGGACAAGCACTTTAAGCATTGTAATCGGGTCTGAGTGTTTGTGCCTTCGGTTTTTTTTCTCTTCTATAGGATCCTTGATAGGGACTTGAGTGTCCCTCCTGATCCGTTTTTTCTACTAAACTAAACTAATAAAGTGTCCTTGTGACACATCGAATAATGTGTATCATTATAACGGGGGAGGGGGAGAGGGGCTTTTTATTAAATTATTAATTTCAAGCAGGCTTGTGTTGGTAGATCTGCCCATTAATTATAAGCCATCGTGTAGCAAGAAGAAAAGCTGCAGCAGCTGCAAAATCCCCTGCAGCAAGGCTGAACCAAGTAACATGCAATCAGAGATTATCTCAGGGCCTATTGTGTGAACTGTACTGCCTAGCTTGCTGCACCCCCCCCCCCCCCCTTAGCATCTTATTTTGGAGAATGCACTTAAAAGTAAAGTGCCATGCCCAAGTAAACTCTCTTTCATCTGTAATTAGATTCTGTCTCCAACCTCGCTTGTCAAAAGTAGCAAAGTTGAGTGAGAGACCAGTTTATGCTAGTTTCTGAGGCAACGTACTGTTTAACATTAAAACCAATCAACAAATCGACTGAATTGCACAAAACTGCAAATAACAGACATGTGATTAATGCTACCTAAGAATGGCAGTATAATGACTTTTCAGATATTATATGGATACATTCACTGATTAATTATAACTAATTAATTAGTATGTGAAAACACAAAGCATGGTGTCTTAGAGCTGATTGCTTGTGATTTTATTTTGGGCAAAACACTACATACTAAAGTTTGGTGATATCTTCTTTACTGTAAACTCGAAAAAAAACATTCGCGACAAAATGAAACGAACTGTTTCGTTAACTCAACGGTTCTTGTGATTTACCATTACAGAACATGTTTTCTTAACTTCATAGTTACAACAGATCACTCTGAGAATGACATTCAACACTAAATATTGTACATCTGAGGTGATTCACGTCTTATATTATTTGTTTTGTATATTTTTTTGATCTGAGGAACTGACCAAATGGTCTTTATACTAGAATTTAAAGTCCAGTCACTCTGACTGATGAACCTCAACTGTTTACAGGGTCAATTCTCACACCCTGTAAAAGGGTTTATAGAAATATAACCCAGACTGGTAGCAGTGATTTTAAACATATGAAAATTAATTTTGTGCCTAAATTTAACACTCTCTTTACTAGACTCAATACGTTAATATCAAAACATACAAATTTTAACGATGTGCCTGTGATTATCATACATAAAATGCAAAGTGGCCTCCAAGACACCGAAACAAATGGGGAAAATGTCAACGGATATTGCGGAAGGAATGATAATAACCAGAACTGTAATAATTCACCTTTGGCCTCAAGTCTGTCTCGTCGGTGGAGAATATACGGGAGAAACCCCTGGAAGAGACATTTTGTTGTCAGAGTCTTTTCATAAAATCTTTCAGCTTGAAAAATCTTGAACTTTTCTCCTTTCTGAAGTTTGACAAAACGTTTCCACTCCGAAAGCATCTACGGAAAAGAAAATCCAAGAAATATTGTAAGACTTCCGATGGATAAAAATATTTACCATACGAAAGGAAAATCGTGGGACGTTTAACGTAAAAGGAATTACTGCTGTAATGAAATGTAACGGAAAGTTTATGATTTATGACGACTATGGATCAGTACCCATTGATTAGGAAATTATATTATTGTGAGACAGCTGATTTGTGTGTGCGTACTACTTTAATTAAACCTGTATTAATGAATGTGTAATATTATGTAATCACATTAAGTATAATGGGATGTACAGCAAAGTTATCCTTTCAGGTATCATTCTGTTCTCCAGCACAAAAAGAAGCCCCTCATTTCTATTTTAATGCAGCTTTTTGTGTCCTCTTCATATGATTTTCTCAACCTCATTGCCCCCACGATGCCATAAGGGTCAATCCATGCCAAATCAACAGAGGCCTCCACCTCGACCCTCTCAGAATCGCCTGAAATTGATAAAGTGTCTTGCCACATGTCTCAAAGGATGAAATTGGGCAAAAAAATTTGATTGCTAGGATACGGCCCTGTCTAGCAACCAAATCCAGATTGTACTTTAACTTGTTAACTTGTGCCGTCGAGTAGTGTCCGACCCCTGGTGATGACCATGACTTTCATCCTTCAATCCTTCCGGCTCCTGGTTGCCCCTCGCAGTCCATCCAGAGTCAGCCCAGTCGCCTGCTTGACACCATCCATCCATCGTGCTCGTGGCCTGCCCCTCTTTCGTGATCCATCACCCATTCCCACCATTATTGATTTTTCCAGGGAGTCGTCCGCTCGCATGATTATATGTCCGAAATAATTTAGTTGCTGCCTCAGGATCTGTGCTTCAAGTGGTTTTATTTGTTCCATAATCGAGATGTTCGTTCTGTGTGCAGTCCAAGGGATTCTCAATAGCCTGCGCCAGCACCATAATTCAAAACTGTCTATTCTTTCCCTCATTCCCTTTGTTATTGTCCATGATTCACTCCCATAAAGCACAACTGGAAAAACTAGTACTCTCATCAGTTGATTCTTCGTTATTATTGAAATTGCTTTGTCCTTCCAAATCTTGTTTAGCCCCGTCACAGCAGCTCTTCAAAGAGCTAGCCGTCTCACAATCTCTCCCTTACAGGTACCATTGTCATCAATTCTAGAACCGAGAAAGTTAAAGTCGTGTACTATTTCAACTTTGTTTCCATCCAGAATAATTTCGTCCAGCTCCTCTGTGCACATAACCTTGGTCTTCTTTAGGTTCAGGTGTAGACCAGCCTGAGCGCTATGTGTCTGCACACGTTCCATCAGATTAAGGAGGTCTTCTTTGCTTTCTGCGAGCAGTGTGGTGTCATCAGCATATCTGATGGTTATTGACTCTTCTGCCACCTATCTTTACCCCTAGCTCTACATTGTCTAGATTGGCTTGTCTCATTATGTACTCGCTATAAAGGTTGAAAAGGTAAGGTGAAAGGATACACCCCTGTCGAACTCCCTTGCCGATGTTGAAACTTTCTGTATCCCCATATTCGGTTCGAACTTTCGCTTCCTGTTCATTATATAATGATTATATAATGATGTACTAGGTGCTTGGGAATTCCCATTTCCGTCAACATGGTCAACAGTGTTGGATGGTCAACACAATCAAAAGCTTTACTGTAGTCAAAGAAGCACATATAAACGGGACGCTGGAACTCTCTTGACCTTTCCAGAATCCATCGAAGGTTGGCAATTTGCCTTTCCGGAAGCCTGCTTGTTCTATTGACATTTCGCGTTCCATATATCCCTCTAGTCTGTGTTGAATTACCTTCAGCATGGCTTTACTTGCATGTGAGATCAGTGCTATCGTTCGGTTGTTTGATTACTTTAAGAGCCCTAAATTAGTGTCAAGTTTGGAGGCATCTTTTGCATAAATGTAAAGTATTTTATGTCTGATATTGCAGATATTGTGGAATACATGTGACCAGTCTTCGAATTTAGCTAATTTTGCGGAAAATTTACAGTCTCAAGTTTTCGTTACAAGTAATTAAAATGGCAGAAAATTCCGGGCCCTACTTTGTGTGTGCTCCATATTCACAAACAAAGGCATGTTTGAGATTTAAATGCATAGGATCCTTGTCCTGTGGTAGTTGTACAGGAAAAGTGCCAAAAAATAGTCAAGCGGGTCGTACGTTTTACGAACAGCGCCCTTAAACTTAAGAAATTTAAATTCTGGCTCTAATTGGGGGTCCAATTTGGGCCTGTGGGTAAAATTCAATTTTTCTTTAAGCACCATTTTTCAAGAGTGTATTAATCCTATTTTTAAAAACCCAAGTCAAAAAGTTGTGTATTTTGTGTTATCTACTGAAATTTACGACTCGAAAATTGCAATAAATCACGTAGTTCATATGTACAAGTCGATTTAAGTAATTCAAATGACAACAACTTCTTAGCATTAGGATACAGGTGCTTAACAGTTAAGAGGGTGGTACATTAGCATAAGGACTACCGATATACTGCATTTTCAGGGGCATATGCCCAACGATGCCAGTGAACAGCACCCTCAAACATCACATTTTACCAATATTTTGGGCATTTCAAGGTCAAATTTGGTCACAACTAAAAGGTTTATTTTTGGTTTTCAATACAAAACTAGTAATATATGTATAGTTATGATGCAAAGAATGAGCTAAACATCTTTTTTATAAGTTATTAATGCTCTGATGAGCAGCTTAAAGTGGCGTATATGAGAGTTACATCAGCTCTAAAGAAACATGCTTGAGAGGGCAAACAGTGGTAACATTGTATCTTCATTCAAGGAGACCATGTTAAACAAAATTAGAAACCAGTGCATACATGAACAGTGTGTACTACAGTATATGTGTGTACATGTTCCAGTACAGTGTTATTTTGCACCAAGCACTAAATAAATACACGCTGTCCACAATCATGTACAGTACACACTGTACATGTATGTACTGGTTTTACATTCCTTTTATATTATTAAAAGTCTTTTAATTAATAGTGAATTATAGCAGAAGCAGACACTACATTGCAAATATTAATATGACATTGAAATATGCAGTTTTGAATTGAATGACCTTGAACTACAATACACAGGCTCAAATGTATGTGGAACAGCAGAATAGGCAAACCTTATATCAAATATACCATGAAGAAGACCATGTTAAACAACATAAGAAACTATCGAAATGCATTTATTAAAAGAGTTCTGTCTAATACTCTTTGACTCCCCACCCCCTCCTGACCCCCTTCCCATAGTGCACTATACAGATTTGTATGTTATTCCATATCAAATCACCAAATTTTGGAGAATATATGTTGTGGTTTGACCTCTTTCAAAAATTACCAAAATCATGGTATACTTGGAACACCATGAAATAAACATATATATTCTGAAAATTCAGTTGGATAAAGCTTCAGAATTGGCTGATTTATCCCACGTCACGCTGAAAAAATCTCATTATTTTTTAAAGGAGATATAGTACCACCCTGTTTGTACAAAAAAGTTCAGGAGGGTCTTTGCCTCTAATATTTTTAAATGAAAAATCCTCAAGGTTTGGGTTTTTTACAAAAAGCGGTTTTGCGACGGACGAGATTACATACCAGGAAATCAGCAAAGTAGTAAGTTAGACAAACTGTATGTTCAGCTTAAATCTACAGTAATAGAAGCTTTTCACATTTGGTCATGTCGCCAAACATTCCAAGTTTTTAACTCATGACAAGACTCTCAATTTTGTACCCAACCCAAGATAATGCAAAAGTTTCGGTTCTGTTTTCCATCGAATGAAGGTTTAAATTATATATACATAATGAACGGGAAAAAAATGACTGAATTTGATTCGAGTCGTGAATAATTCATCACGCAAGGCCTCCGCCAAAAGCAAATGAGAAAAGCGTCACAGTTTTCAAATTACATTTTTAATAATTTGGAAATGAAAGTTGGCCTCAAGAGTCGATCTACTTTATGTATCCCGTATAACAGGATTTTAATATTATCCACAAAAAAAGAACAGACAAAAAATAAACCAAAAAATGCCTCAAAATGTTCTTCACAACATGCTGACCATGTCCTTTTTGTACTAGACTTCTTATATACTTCAGGTTTGTCACCATAGTGACTCATACCTTATTCTTCTTCTAATAAGGATATAGATTTTATTTCCATGAAGCCGACATTTTCTAACCTTTCCATTTTCTTTCCATTAATTACTGTAGATCACCAGTACTGTACTTTCCTGTATTATGTACCTAGGTATAAAGTAATATGCATATAACTAACAAACATCCTGCTTCAATGACCACGAGGGGGAAAAAAGACCTAACTTGTGCAATATGAAGATAAGTAATATGAGATTTAAGGTAGGTATGTGAGGAATGCTATAAAAACAACAGGTCTGCAAGAAACATAATTACTAGATTTATTAATCAATCAAAATAACTATATCTAATATCTAATCTAATATCAAGCTGTTAAGTCATATGTCCTCATAATATGACTAGTATTTGCATCACAAGGTGTTGCAGTGCATGATGTCATGATGAGTAGTCATGTTTAGTACTTGGATACATGCCACTATAATCAAGATGTAGTTAAGGCCTATATATGACTATGAGTCTGGTTTAATAAAACATATCTACTGTACAGTATACTGTGTGCTACTTGAGTATTGTGAGATTTTGGATCCAGACCAACAGCTAGAATATTCTTAACAGTTTTGCGCATTGAAAGATTTGAGAAACTTTGTGACGGACGAGATTACCTACCAGGAAATCAGCAAAGTAGGATATACTTTATGTTAACATAGCTGAATTCAGCTTAAATCTACAGTAATAGAAGCTTTTAACATGTGGTCATGTCGCCAAACAGTTTTTAACTCATGACAAGACTCTCAATATTTACCCAAAACAAGATGATGCAAAAGTTTTGGTTCTATTTTCTATCGAATGAAGGTTTAATATATATATACTGTATACATAATGAGCGCAAAAAAATTACTGAATTTCATTCGTGAATAATACCTGTGGTCTCTGCCAAAAGCAAATGAAAAAAGCTTTACAGTTTTCAAATTACATTTTAAATAATTTGGAAATGAAAGTTGGCCTCTAGAGTCGATCTAGTGTACTAATTTATGTATCCCGTATTACAGGATTTTAATATGATCCCAAAAAAACAGACACAAAATCAACCAAAAAATGCCTTAAAAAAGTTAAAATGTTCTTCACAACATGCTGACTATGTCATTTTCATACTAGACTATTTATATAATACTTCAGGTTTGTCATCATACCTTATTCTTCATCTAAATCCTGATATAGCATTTTATTTTCATAAAGCCGACACCATTTTCTAACCTTACAATTTTCTCCCATTCATTACTGTAGAACACCAGTACTGTACACCCCTGTATACTGTACCTACAAATAAAGTTATATGCACAAAACTAACAAATGATCCCGTTTCCTTGACAATGAGGGGGGAAAAAACCTAACTTGTGAAAGTTGAAGATAAATAGACGTTTGCAAACAAAATAAACTTGTATATTACTATTCTTGAAAATTACTGCAAGAAAACGCAAAAAGCTGCTTTAATTAAGAGTTGTTCTGTTTATACAGCTTATAAAAGATTTAACTACAAAGTCTTCTGTGTCCTGTTACGAATCCACGGCAACGTCTCTGCAATCTCTCCTCTAGCTGGGACATAGAGACGACACTACATTGCTATCATTAAAGTTGAAGAGATTGAATATTTCATATCCTAGAAAAAAAAGTAGTAAAAGTCGTATGAGCAAGTCATACAATACGTCGTACAACAGTCTTAGAGAACAAAGTCTGATTAACGGGAACAGAGACCCCATCACCAGAATTGGGAAATTGTTAGCTAGTAAAAGTTACGAGACATTTCTGGAATTCATACCTAGGAGAGACAGGGGACACAAGAAATGAGTGAACGAAACTTAAAGGGTGTGAAGACTCGCGCAAAAACAAACGTCTAATGTGGGTAATCTGACCTAGTTTCGAATGAGGTGTAACAGAAGTGTTAGACACCACCATCGATCCCAGAAAATACACACACAGCTTGCTACCGTCGGTAATTAGACACTAGTGTACAGTCAGTACATACAGCTGCGGTCAATACCCACAGCACAGTGTATAGACGATACAGCGATGGACATCTCAGGTCCAGCTAAAGATAACAAGGTATCACGTTTCATTACGGTCTGCATTTTGTAGCGACACAAACAAAACGTCACTTGCAAGCAACAGAGAGTTAACTTTTTCAGATGGCCGCACGCGGTTTGGGGCGAGTCTTCAATGCCTTTAAGACAAACCTTTCTCTTGAGGGTTTCTTTCCAGTGTCGCTGGGCTGTAGCATCTTTCTGATTGTGTATCCTGCTAATCTCTAGACAACCTAGCCACTTGACGAAAAAATTATGAAGAATCTTTCTCTGACGAAACTCCATAGCTTCCATCTGCCTTGCATGCTTCAGCCGACACTCGACACAATATCCTTGCCAACTTCTGAAAAATCTTTTGAGGATTACATAATTTGCTGTTGAGAAAAAAAAGAGATACAAAATTAAACGGAAAAAAACTTATGACAGAATTGGATGGTAAATTCAAGTAAAGAATGAACATTGTAGAATTATGTTGATACCAAAGAATATCAACAGGATATAATAGTTTGTTATTTTAGCACATAATATCAAAATTATCTTTCTTCTGATAAACCTGTTTTTGAGTTAGACTTATTACTTAAGTTAACATATTGCACATTGCTCTCAATCTGGCATTCAAGTTCGCAATGATGGTTTGGTCATGTCTCCAGGTGGCTGTTTTGGAGATACATGTTAAACATAAGTACGTATCTACCGAATACATTTTAAGATGACGATGGTTGCGTTTCAAATAAATCCTTCATTTTGCCGTTTGACGGTATCCTTCAACATGAGCATCTCTATCACATCTTTGGATAATCGTGAAGACAACCACCGATCACGATTCGTTGTTTTTCCTCCTCTGCTTCTGTCTATGACCTCCCACGACGGCAACGAAATAGAATTACCTTGCATGAAAGCTACCGATGCCTTTGCTTTCTTCACTTTCTGGCGTACGACGTAAACTTGCCACGCCCTCCATATCTTGAGGTAAAGGTGATACCTAGAAGATTGCAAAGTCCAAATCTGTTGCAGCAGCAGTTAAGTAACATCATATCAGGGATATTATAATTAGTATTGTAATTTACATATTTACTCTAAGTCTTCCATCTACTTTTAGGGTCCACTGTCTCCCCCCCACCCTCCCAGCCCTTCCCTTCCTCCACCTTCTTCTGCTAGCTCAGGGTTGTCCAACCTACGGCCCGCGGGCCACAGTCCGGCCCGCCGCAGAGTTGCGTCCGGCCCGCCAGAGATGCTCTACAGTGCGAAATTTTAGTGAGCAGATTTATTGACAACAATTTGAAGCTATATAATCAATCATTCGAACCTTCTGGATCCAAAAAAACTGCATACAGGTCAGTTTGTGTGACACTCTCAGCGGAGGGGGGGGGGCGACTGGACTTTATTCATCTGTTTTATCAGGAAGGAAAATAAATCAGTGCGCTCCTCACGACGCAGTGCTCACATTTTGTTACCGTTGGGCTTCGGGCAAAAAATCGAGCATAGGGTTCATGCGGCCCCCTCCTTCATCATAATCATTCCATATGGCCCTCCAACCCTGTGCTAGATCATTGCTGCCCCTGCCTCCCACTTTCTCACCTCTTCACCTCCACTTTACTGCCAATGTTCATTATCCTCCTCCTCCCTACATCTGCTCTTCACTGACCTATCCGACCCTTCTGGTACCAACATCCCCACCTCCATCCTTCCCTTCCCTCTGCCCTTATTAAAATGAACCAATCTAGACAGGAAATAATTTCATGTTCTCATTTGGCACAGCACAATTTTTGATATTCATGAATTCTGTTTATCACAACAGGAGTAAAACAAATCTATCAAAAGATGCTGTATATAACAGTGTTTGCACAGGTTATCCTGGTACCCACCCGACTCTCTACTACCCGGTTCCTAATTTGTTACCAGAATCCTTTAAATTTGTTTATTTGTTTATTAATTTGTTACCAGAATCCTTTAAATTTGTTTATTGAATGTGTATATTCCTTTTCTTTCACTTTTGAAGAAGCTTAAAAATGTTTCGAAAGCTACAAATTTTTAAAATAACAGGTTAGTTGAAAGAAACAAATGCAAATTGAAATAAACGAACATGTATGAACATGGAAACCTTGTCAGAGTAGAAATACACTTGATATATGATAGCATTCAATTTGCAATTTATTGAAAATAGCTATACCAGAAGGTAAATAGACAAATTTCTGGGTACCCGGATACCCGACGGGTAACAGCCTTGTGTACCCGGTTCCCAATTTTTGGTACCCGTGTAAAACACTAGTATATAAAACCTGCTGTATACATCTACCTCTATGGATTGGGATGTATCAGCTTGAACATCGTTTCACCAAAATACTTTGATGTGATCCCAAATAAATGACTCACTAATAGTTTGTGTATCTTGACTGGTTGTTCGACCAGTTTGTTTAAATCCTGTTAACTCACTTAAAGTGATAGTTAGCTCTGACCAACGACGACCATTCCTTGCGTTCATCGACTTCCTTGGCACACATATCCCTCCAACTCCTGAATGTCATCCGAAGGAGTGTCTGCCGGTACTGATTCCTGTGGATGGGATGATTTAACAAACACAAATTTAATACACCAAATTTTAACATATATAGATATAAATGAAGATAAAACCTACAAAACAAGTTCTGCCAGTTTACCCTCACCCAAAACGCAAAACTTTGCATTCCTTTCTTCTGGAAGAAATGATAGTGGCCTTTCAGAAATCTTGAAGTATTTCAATTTCAAGAATAATTCAATAGTAAAACTCAGCAACTCCAGAGGACTTTTACCCTTCAAGAAGACAAGCTAATGAAGTACAATGCTTCAAGTGTGAAAGAAGTATTCTGTCATAAAAGCTAACAATCACATCAATCCATTATGATGGCCTAACATCTTCTCTTTTTTTTTTTGTAAGAAGGGGGGGGGGGGGGGGGGGGGGGGGAGGGAGGGAGGCAAAAGATAACGACCATATACTTGAATTTTAAACCTCTTTTGATTTTTCTTAGAAGATAGAGGGAGGGGGGGGGAGGCAATTGGTTTACTGGATTGTTCATGATCTATCTTTCATCTCGTTATTTCTAAGTTGTTTTTTAAGTATAAGATGTCTTAAAGGGTGTGAAGACTCGCGCAAAAAGAAACATCTAATGCCGGTAATTTGACCTAGTTTCGAATGAGGTGTAACAGAAGTGTTAAACACCACCATCGATCCCAAAAAATACACACACAGCTTGCTACCGTCGGTAATTAGACACTAGTGTACAGTCAGTACATACACTGCGGTCAATACCCACAACACAGTATACAAACGATACAGCGATGGACATCTCAGGTCCAGCTTAAGATAACAATTAAGGTATCACGTTTCATTACTGTCTGCATTTTGAAGCGACACAAACAAAACGTCACTTGCAAGCAACATAAAGTTAACTTTTTCAGATGGCCGCATGCGGTTTGGGGAGAGTCTTCAATGCCTTTATTTTATGTTTATGTCCTGCATACCTAGCAAGATCATGTACAGTAAGTACAGAGAGAAAATCATCTTCAGTGTCTTAGATTATATTATACTAAATACCTAGGCAAAGCTTTCTTTGACAATATTCAATAACATAAGTTTAAAAAAGAAGGGAATAGGGAAATCAATTATTTAAATATCATTGCCTGGCTTTATCATCTTCTGAATCCTCCTTTCTAGGTGCCCCACTGGATTGCTTCTGCAGTTGCAATTTGATCTTCTCTGCTTTCACACGGAATGTTTTCTGAAGGTCTTTACTTTGTAATGGTGCCTTGCCTTGCCGTTTTCTAGCACTCATACTTGCCTCTTGGCTGATATACAAAGCACGATCAAAATTTAAAAGTCATCTACCCAGAGAAAAAAAAAGAAAGAAATTTTTCAATGTATTTGCAGGAATTTAAATCAGCCGGTTGATTGTGTCGTTAACATCTGACACTCCAGTATTCCACACTCCAGTTAACCAGACTGACATTAATCCAGTGCAACATACTGTAACTGTGTCATACTTGACATGTACTGTACATAGATAAATGAATCCAGGGGCGTAGCGAGCAGGGGGTGTGTCACACCCCCCAATAATTTGGTCGCTGTCGGCAAATTTTGGGTCTGTCGGCAAAAGGAGAAAAGGTGAAGAGAGCGGAAGGGGAAGAAAGAAGGAAAGCTGAATAGAGAAAAGGAGAACGGGAGCTTCTTTATCGGTTATTTCGATTTTCCAGTTCTTCATCTGATAAACTAATTCACCAATCCAATCACCCGCAAGTTAAAAACCTCTCTGCAAATAACTGATGTCACAGCCGTCAGTATAGCTACTGTAGCCAGGCTCAGCTAGACGAGTGCCAGAATCGCTGGCAACTCAGTGAAAGAAATGGAATTAAAGGCTTCCGTATAGGCCGCAGCCCACGAGTCGTGCTATCGTGTGACAACGTGTTGTTATTATCCTCTGTTCAGAATGACGTCATCGCAGATGTCATTCGTTCTCCGTGGAAAATTTAAGGACACGGCTCACGAATTGTACACAATTTTTAATGTTTCTCGCTTGTATATCAATGAATGTTGTTATTTCTAATTATCGGAAAGTTTTCTGAACATTTTCATCACATTTCGTCACTCATTGCGATGGTTTGAGCCTGAGAGGCGTAGGCAAAGCCTAATTACATTCATCTGACTTCCTAATTTCAAGCTGCGATTTGTATAATCTACTTTCCAATATAAAGTACCGGTATGCAATTTTTCTCCGTTATCCAATTAATTCTTCTTCTGCCGACTACCATAAATATAATATCGAAATGGAAATTCTACGGTGCCAAATTTGACTTAAAATATGCACCAGATTGCATCTAAGGACGTTTCAAAACTAAAAATTTTCAAAACCCCCAGGAAACCCCCTCCCCTTAGACCCCTCCCCCATTTCAGTCACCACTTCCAGATCCGTCGACAAATCAAATTCTCAACACCCCCCAACAACAAAAAAACCTTCGCTACGCCCCTGAATGAATCATCCGCATTTAAGTCTCAAGCCGTTTGGCCACAGAATTGATAGGAAGTTACAACAACATCAAGAAAACTCACCCTACAACAGTCCCTAAGTCTGTAAGTTGAATAATATTTTATAATAGAAAAGTTGTAGATCTACAATATTTAGTTGAAAATACTTAAAACATTTAGGAAATCAGGTTTCAAAGGTTTGACCTCTATTGGTTGACACTGATTTCACAGTTCGACATAATATTGATGTTGACCCCCTTCCCCATGTCAACATCAGGGATTAGTAGTACCTGCATGTGTACATTTTTCTTTTGAAAGGAAGGCATTTTAAGCATCTTTCAGGGTTTTGATGGTCCTTTTTTTTACCCAGACCAATATACACAAGGATATCAATTATCTACTCAGCAAAACTTGCCAGTTCAAGTTTAGGCCTAGTAAATGTGCCATATTATGAGCCCAACATGCTAAGGTTGCCTAAGTTAGGAATGGATGCCAATAGGCCTACCATACTACCAGGATAGGTATTTGCATTCAATTCCTATGTACCGTTTTTGAGATATTGACAGTTGAAGTTGCCAACTTTTTTATACTCCACAATTGGATGTATCCATAATGTGAATGTACCATAGGAATTGGTATTTTATAAACTTCACAACCCTTAAGACAAACTAGTATCCAATAGACACTTGCGGTACCTATCCTGGTAGTATGTTGGGCTCATTAACTTCAGGCAACGAACCACACACATTTTGTTTCTCAAATGTCAATAGCTCACGGCAAAGTTCGCACATGTTAATTTTGGTTCGCTATTCCAACCCTGCTGTGGTAGGTCTAGTATTACTCACTTGTGGCATAAGTCCCTTGCTTGACGTAAATTCGGTCTGCTTGCTATTAGTAGCATGGACACTTCGAATTTCGGACACCTAAGTCTTAAATCACCCCAAAACTATATCTTCTGGTATAAATCACCTGAAAATATACTTGATATGGTGGGAGAAGTGTGTTATACTGTATTAAGATACACGGCCAAACTTTCTTTCCTGCAAACTGTTTTCACTTTGTAAAAAAGAAGATTCTTCGTGATTGTGGAACTGGTATTTCTTTGCTAGAGTATTGCGAAATTCGGACACTCGTTCCCACAGTGTGGCGCTGGTGATAAAATTGGTGGCGCAGTTGCTCTTTCAGTAATTATAACAGACTTCATAGATCTCCATCATTTTATTGACAAATATGTAAGTATTTACTTGCACACGGGTCATTTTAGAGAGAAAGTATCTGTATCTTCGTAGTTTTTCGTGAAATTGGCTGCTGCTATAGGTTGTCATGGTGAAATCGTGCATTTCTTAGGGGTGTCCGAAATTCGCAGTGTTCCGAATTTCGCAATACTGACTATACTGTAGTAGTATACTTTACTAGTGTTACTGTTATAGTACACTATGGGAAATTTTGTTAAGCTATCCCTAACTACTGTAACTACTTAGTGTAAGCCTAACGTTAGGCCTAGGGCCTAAGTTAAACTAGGGCACCAAACCAGGATCCGCGGAGGGACTGCAGACCTAAGGCTTATTTATTTCACTTTCTCATCAAACCAGAAGTAACCAATAAATATCCAGATATGTGTTACACTTACAGTCCTTTGTTCAGAGAAACATAATATCTCAAGACTGTCTTTTAAACATGGCGCCGGAAATTTGTTCTAGTCGATGGAAGTGGCCGTATGGAAAGCCGTTTTAACATTTAATAAGGAATTTTAGATATCTCGAAATAATTTCAGATATCTCAAATTGAATTACAGATATCTCCAATTTATTTAAGATATCTACAAACAATTGCAGATATCTTAAAATCAATTTCAGATATCTCGAAATACCAGAGAATTTCAGATATCTGAAATTGAATTCGAGATATCTGAAATTGAATTCGAGATATCTGAAATTGAAATCGAGATATCTGAAATTGAATTCGAGATATCTGAAAATGAATTCAAGATATCTGCAATTCTATTTCAGATATCTGAAATAGAATTTCAGATATCTCGAATTCAATTTCAGATATCTGAAATAGAATTCGAGATATCTCTAATTCATTTGCAGATATCTCGAATTCAATTTTAGATATCTGAAATAGAATTTCAGATATCTCAAATTCAATTACAGATATCTCGAATTCAATTTCAGATATCTGAAAATTCCCAACTAAATGTTAAAATGGCTTTCCATACGTACGCCATTTTAACATTTAATCGGGAATTTCTGCATATATGCATTTCAGATATCTGGAATTCAATTGCAGATATCTCGAATTCAATTTCAGATATCTCGAATTAGAATTGCAGATATCTTGAATATAATTTCAGATATCTCGAATTCAATTTCAGATATCTGAAATAGAATTTCAGATACCTCGAATTCAATTTCGGATATCTAGAATTCAATTTCAGATATCTCGAATTCAATTTCAGATATCTGAATAAGAATTTCAGATATCTCGAAATCTAATTTAGATATTTCGAATTCAATTTCAGATATCTGAAATAAAATATCAGATATCTCGAATTCAATTTAAGATATCTCGAATTCAATTTTAGATATCTGAAATAGAATTTTAGATATCTAAAATAAGAAACAATTTAAGGTATCTCAAATTCCCGATTAAATGTTAAAATGGCTTTCAATATGGCCGAGCTACAGAACTACAGCAGCATTTTGCGTTGAGTCGCCGTTTTTCCTCAATTTTTCCGTGTCTATCAAGTTTTTATCATAATACAATCACGAAAGACAAAACTAAGACTTTCTCATACTTTTCTCCCCACAGCGAACGTTAATTAGCAAGTAATTAAGGCTTTTATATGATTCTGAGAAAGTGTCTCCCTGATACATCGAATTATTTAGTATTTATCACATGCAGCTCTACAAAACCGCCTATTCATATTCAACCAATCAGTGAAGAGATGTTTATGTATGACTTGGCACTAAAAATAGACTCATTCATTGGCATGGTAATCCCTTGCTGCAAAGCACTACTTAAATCTCCACATGGCCTAGCCAATTTGCCCTATTGCATTTCCTTGAGAGACTTTACTTTCCTCTCCTGAAAAACGTTATTTTCTCCCATGTTGTTAGAGGAGGAAACTAAGGTTTTTCAAGAGAAGAAACTAACGGGTCCGGAAACTAACGGCCCCTTTGCGCTACACTCATACACAATGCACAGCGTGTACATAACGTTATTCAGGCCTAACCAGTGTAAGTCACACACTAATAGGTCTGATTGTACTACAGTAACTAGCCTATGTAACACCGAGTGAGAGTGATACAATATCGTTCTCGCGAATGTTACGTACCGATCAGGTTCTTCTGGTTCCATGACTTTGTCTCATGTATCCTTGCTGTTTCATTTTCGCGGAGCGACGAGTTTTCTTGGGTTTTTAGGGCAATGTATGCAATGAGATATGGCGTAACTGTCCCTTCGCTCGGTACGTACATCTCCTCAGCTGATTTTTGTTTACCTTGCTATTCAAAATACCTTGTTCGTTATACATATTCACAAGGTCCCTATAAGTGGGAGGAGTTTATCGAAGTCAAAGATTCAAAATACGAACATCAGAAAATGTCATATTTTTTGTGCACTTTTTGGGAATAGTTTGAGTTGAAACTTTACAGTTAGCTTAGTTTACGTCATTGGTATAGTATCCTAGTATTTTAAAATCTCGAGATTCAACGCAAATTGCTGCTATAAGTAATATAAATATAAATTATATATTCTATATTTTTTTTCCAATGCTGATCCACAGATTACAATATCTGTGCGCAGATACATGACGTCATATATCTAAAGCCACGACCAAATGCAGTCGATCGTATGATTACTCCATGATCATGAAACATGCACCAAAGTTGAACAGAATACATAAAGTGCATTATATTTCTGTGACCTATACTTGGCTATGTTTTTTTTCTTTACACATGTCAGCGTGCTTTTTCTGTCGAATTTTCATGGAATTTGTCGCACATCTTAGGTACTTGTCAGTTTTTATATTACTTTACTTTAGGCGTAAAGTTATGACTTTACATAACGTCCTTCACCTTGTACTTTTGTTGTTGTTATTATGTTAAGTTGTAGGACTAGCTTAGGCTAGTTGTAAACGGTTGTTCAGAATTTTGCTCAGGCCCATGCACAAACCGTATTTTAAACACTCCCGCCCGGCAACTTTTTTGATGATTAATTTACTATGTTTTTCATTACCAAAATATTGGTGAAATACTTGGCACATAAGTTAGTGCCTTAAAAGGATAAAGATAACACCATTTGCCATTCAAGCATAGGCCTACTTCATTAAAAAAAAAATTCCTGCACATCCCTGAGAAATGTGTTATTTGTATACTATTACTAGTTAGCCTAACTTTAACTTAGCGGTATAGGCCTATGCAACATTAAAATTGGCCTTATTCCGTTAATCACCTCCAAAAGGTCTCGGAGTAATTGCAGAATACCAGGCAACTCCTACTTCACAGACAACACCTTACAAAACGGTGGCTTCGTTGTTGCAGTCAGTCTAGGCTAGGCAAAACTGTTTAGCAGAAAATGTACTCGTGACAAATTGCATTTGAGAACGACGCAATTAACACTTCATTACAGCGTCTTCTATTTTGCAAATATTCAAGTACAGATTCCAACGATAGCTAGCTATATAGCTACTTAGCCAGGGTAAGCATTTTTGGGTATTGGCGTTTTTTACAGGAATTTTTTGAACAATATTTTAAGTCCAACGTTAGTTAGCTCTGCTGGCTAGGGTAGGCAGATTTAGAAAGTAGTCCTTTCCATTCTTACCTTGACAAGCTATCCATTGTATGCTGATGCTATGTTTTGGTACACTGTTAATTTTCTTGCTGTTAGTGTTACAAATAAACTGTTCTGCTTCAAGTGTTAGTAGGCCTAAGTTGGTCTATCAGAGCCAAGTGGTTAGTAATTGGAATCGGTGCAGCTTTCAGCTGCCAGAAGCTTGGATTAATCATTAATTAATTTATTTGAAAGCTTTCAGTGATTTATGCTTAGATCAATATGTTAGACAATACATCTTTGAGCCATGTTAATGTAATCAAAACCAACAGACTTGTTTGGCTTATTTCTTCTGGGCTCAGCTTTCGTCTTGCCTGAGACGAAACCAATACCCCTGTAGTAAGGCTTCCTTCAGAGTGAGCCTTGGGAGAATACTTGGTAACATGCTACCAGGCATGCTAGTAGTAGCCTACAGTGTACAGTCAAGTTTGATGTGAATGTGCATCTGTGTTTGCATGTTTTTGTATGTTTGCTTTTAAGTTGGTACCTCAAGTAATGTTGAAAAATGTCATACTTGAGGATGTTGCTCTCATAACATGAGTAAAAAAACATCTCTCGTTTTTGTGGGTCACAAGGTCATTTGGTAGATTGACCTTGTCATGTGCAATGACCTCAATTCAATATATTTTTTTCAGTCAAACCTTATGTGCATTGCATGTCTTCATGTTCTGTGGCATAAAATCATTACCTCTCTGGTTATATTTATGATGTGAAATCTTATTAACCTTTTCATTTTTTTTCAGGTCAAAGGATTATCTCAACCATTGTACTAATTAGATTGTTTAGTTTGTTATTTTAGTGTCTATCAATATAATGGCGTGTGTTTCCGAAATGCCACAGTGTCAGGAACTTAAAATGCTTTTACATAAAGCTCAGGAAGCAGATAGCATAGTGGCTGCCTGGCCTGCTGAAGAGATAGATAATCATTTATGTAAAATGGCTCAAGAAATTAAAATCTTCCCAAACAAGGAGCAGTTAAAAAAGAAATTAGCTAGAGAGAATGATGTCACATTTCATGATGGGAAACCTGTCACAGTTATCTCACAAGGCACCAACAGCAGAGAAAGTGTTATTTTTATTCATCCCATGTTTGAAGAATCGGAAAGGTACCTCAGTTTTTTAACTCATAAATGGCCACCGACTGCTCCAGTTACTGCAAGTGCTTTAGCCAAAGCAGGATTTTTTTATTTTGGAGTGGACGATACTGTCCAGTGTTTCAGCTGTAATGGTAGAATCAATAATTGGTCTCCCGGTGATACTGCCATGGGGGAACACAAAAGAATTTATCCAAGGTGTAAATTTGTTCGAGGCATGGACACGAAGAATGTACCAGCAAGGGAGCTTTCAGAAGAAAGTAGGCAACAAAGCACTGAGGGAAAACAAAGTCCAAAATCAGGGAAAAGTTCAGACGATCATCTTTCGGACCTACTGAAGCCTTTAAACCTTGAGGAATCTGAACCACCCAACGAAGCAAAAACTTACTTCATGAAAGAAATTAACCGGCTTCTATCATTTAAGATTTGGCCTACTTCCAGCCCTGTGGATCGTTTTGACCTGGCAGCCGCTGGTTTTTATTGTGTGAATGAGAGTAGTGGTACAGTTCAGTGCTTTGCTTGCTTTGGCAGATTAACTGAATGGAAACCCGGAGATCGACCAAAGTCTGAGCATTTGAGGCTTTTTCCGTCTTGTCCTTTTATCTTGGGAAGGCCAACAGGTAACGTGCCCTTGACTCCCACTGAGAAGGACCAAGCTGTAAGGTTTTTCTCATCCAGTTCTTCTCGTCTTAGAAGACCACTTCAAATCGCATCGAATTTGTCACAGTCGGAGAGGTATGGATTGCAAGGTCAAAGTTCATCCTCCCGTGGAAGTTCCAGGATTATTGGACGTACAGCTCAGTTACCAGAACCAGCAGATCTGACGGTCAAGTACGCCAAATATCCAAATTACGCTTACGAACAGGCTCGTCTGGAGACCTATGGAAGATTGCCAAATAACCATTCACAGATCCCAGCAAATTTAGCCCGGGCAGGATTCTTTGCTACAGGTAAAATTGTCATTATTCTGCATTAATTGACCAAAATTGGACTATGGAGATAAATCTTGATTGTTCAGTATATATTGCTTTTTCTACAATCTGGCCGTACCATACTCAACAACAGCGAACATAGAATTTCAAGGGGTGGGGGGGGGGTGTATATACTACATTATAAACTAATCTCTCTTCAACTGTGTAATTCTAAGTATTACCAACCTGATGATCTGGGGTTTTTTTTTCAATCTTTGTCAATTTTGACCCCAAAGTTATGATTTGTAACCTGTGTGAGACATAAATCAAATGTTGTATATATGCAATTGAGAAGCTGAAACTAATATTCATGATATCTACATCTCAAATAATTTGCAATTGATGAGAGATCAAAGAAATTCAACTTACAAAACAAGGTTAAACTCAAGGTGAGCAGAAGGGGATGGGGAGGGGGATTAATGTGGCCCTTGTTCAGTTAAAGGGTGTGAAGACTCGCGCACAAAGAAACGTCTCATGCCGGTAATCTGACCTAGTTTCTAACAGGTGAGGTGTAACAGAGGTGTTATAGACCACCATTGATCCCAGAAAATACACACAGTCACACACAGCTTGCTACCGTCGGTAATTAGACACTAGTGTACAGTCAATACATACAGCTACGGTCAATACCCACAACACAGTGTGCATAGCAGTGGTGGACATCTCAGGTCTAGATAAAAGATAAGGTATCACGTTTCATTACTGTCTGCATTTTGTAGCGACAGAAAGAAAACTTCACTTGCAAGCAGCGGAAAGTTAACTTTTCAGAGCGAAGCACGCATTTGGGGGCGAGTCTTCAATGCCTTTAAATGTGTAAATCCTCACCAAAGTTAATTTTTTAGTCAATCAGAATTTACATATATATCCATTGTTGATCCGGCATTTGTCATTGTTTTTTTGTTCAAGTTTCAATTATTTTCTGTGTTCAGATGCAGATATAAATATATCTAAACAACCTTGTGCTCTCTTTATCCTAGGTAATGGTGATGAAGTGAAGTGTTTCTACTGTGGTGGTGGACTCAAGGACTGGAGCATCGTTGACAAGGCCTGGGAAGAGCATGCCAGATGGTTCACTAGATGTGAGTGGTTACTACAGCAGAGGGGCCCAGCTTTTGTTGATGCTGTGCAGAGGAAGTTTGGACCCTTGGGTCATTCAAACTTTGAACCAAATATGGTAAGAACCACTGGATGTGTAGTTGTGTATATTTAGGGAGGGTGCAGGGGTGTCAGAGGTCTCCCCTTGCTCTGTAACTTAGGATTATTGAACAGGGACCTCATAATCTACTTGCACACCCTTCCATGATCTCAGAAAGGAAAGAGGTAGAATGGTGGAGGTCATTTGAGAAATTTGATTAAAATTGCAACAATAGGTCGTGTGTCAAAGGTCATCAGTATTGACCCCAAAGATGCCAGGAAATAAATTATAGTAATGGTCACTTATCATGGTGAAAATTTGACAAGCATTTTGTGGACCACCCTCAAAAATATTTGCCTCGGTGGGATATACAATGGGATATATAATTATCCTTTGCAATTTCTCAGAATAATTTGTAGCACTTTATAGAATGCACACATTGGAGGAAATACTGATAACCCTGTAAAGGAAAGGGAATTTCCCCCTTTTTTTCCTTTTTTTTTTTTTTTAACTCAAGCCCATCCACCATAGTGACATATTATGTTCACGGATAACAGTAATAAATGATGAAAGCAAAATGTTACCAGAATAGTGACGAAACTGCTGTACAGATAATGCAAAGATGTGTTGCAAAAATTGCACACAGAACCTTCATTGTTTCCATCGTTTTACGATGAACTAATTTCATAAAGCTCTAAAAATTCTACATCTGTCATCATAGTGTGCTAAGGAGTAAGGACTGCTGATAGGAATCTAGAAACAAATGTATAAAATGATAACTTGACAAATTGGTAAAATCCTACATCAAAGAAATTGATCCATTCAGGGACAGACTGGAAAATCAATCAGTCATTGAAGTGTCATCGACTCATCGTTCTAATTTATTTATCGTTCATTTAAATTATCAATTAATTTATTTTAAAGGGTATAGCTGGGGAAGAAAATTCCATCTTACTTCCAACCTCACCACAAGCACTGCACCCTACAGGCCAAGAGCAGGCCTCTGCAGCCAAACCAGAGCCAAGACCAGCTGAGCAAAGGAAAATGGAAAATGAAAATGAAACACAAACTGGGAAGAAGCAACCAGATAAAGAGAAACAAGGAAAGAAGAATAAACCAGTTAATGAAAGTAAGTGGTTTATAACCGACCTAGGAATTACTAAAGAAGGTGTATCTAACCCGCCAGAGAGAATTGCAGCTAAGTTGTTTAAATATGGCAATTGACTTGCAATCTAAGGATTGCAGGTTCAAGCCCTTGCCCAGATCACTATGTTTTGTCGTTAGGTATAACGACACCTAATATCAATTGCCTTGCTTCACCGAGGTGTAAAATGGGTACCTGTGAGGTAACTTGTAAATATAGTTAAGTGCAGCAGGGATTAACTGTTGTATAGTCATGTGAAATGGCCTTGGCATTTATACAAGGCTCTAAATTTAAACTCTGTAACTATAGCAAAGATTTATAGAAAGTCAGGCTCACCAACCACCTCCAACCTCACCACAAACAAACAAAAGAAAAGTGAAAGTCATGTTCATTGCAGCAACTCATCAGAAAAGTAGTAGCACTCCCCCTCCCAGCCCCCTCCAAGCCCCCCTCCCAGCCCACTTGGTCATTACTTCTATGTTAACACACTTTGGTTTCTGTGTTCCCATGGTGATTTAGGAGTTGAAGAACTATTCCAGTCTGACGTTGCTCAGTTTATGGTAGACATGGGACAGGATGAAACCCTCATCAAGACTGTCCTCCGAAAACGTTTTGAGTCTGGTCAGAGTCCATACCAGACATCTGAAGAACTCTTAGTGGCCATATTTGAGGAAGAAGAGCGACAGCAGGCAGGAGCTGTCAGCAGTGTCCCAGCGGAGGAACCCACTTCACCGAAAAAGAAATCCAACGAACCGAAAGTATCACCCGATCAAGAACCAACGATGGAGAAGAAGCCACATGACAGTTCCAGGAAATCTCCTAAAATGAAGCAACCTGACAAACATCAAGGTATGTTTTATTAAGTCTAGCAAAAAAGAGCCGTTCGCATTTTGACTAATTCTGATTATCGTGCACTAACCAAATCCCTTTTCTTCACTCAAAGGATTCTTAAATATTTTTGATATCTACAATTTACAAGTGGCTGTTTACATGTTCAAGTATATAAAGGGGCTCTTACCACTCAAGTTTGATAGGCGTTTAAGTTATAACAACAACTTCCATTCTTATAGCACAAGGGTATCTCACGACTTTTGCACAGATCTTTCTTGCAATGATATTGTCCATCGATTTTTTATAAACATTGGCGTTAAACTTTGGAAAATACTAAATAACAATATAAAAGCTACAAACAGTATCTTCTCCTTTTAAAAAGGTTAAAGGATCACCTTCTCAATCATTATTGCTTGTAAGTTTTTAATTACCTTTGTTTTGTTTTTTTCTTTCTTTGTTCTTTTCCTCTGTTGTTGTTTTGTGTTTATCTGTACTGTTTAACTTGTTTAAGGGGGAGACTGCTCATACAAGCTAATGCTTTCTCAGTCCGCCCACACACTACTTTGTATTATCTTGACTTTGTACTACTCCTCTCTTATTGTTGTGGACATTTACTCAAACTCGAATAAATAACTGACAATATCAGTGAAAAACTCAAGAACGTTCTTGAGATTTTCACTGATGATTGTACAATCATCATGCATGGCATGCCAGTGTTCTGTCTGATAAACTTGACCTGACCAGACCGGTTTCGTTGCTTTTCTTTTCGTTAGCACCGGTGGTGTTTCTGCTGTATATGCCTGACCACTTGTACAAGAAACTTGCAGATTGAACAGAAGAAAAAAAAATCCAAATCCTATCTAAATACACTAGATGTCCCCCTGTTCATTCTCTCCACCCCCACCGTGACCCCCAACACACACACACACATACTTTTGCTGTGATAGGAGAACATTGAGTTAGAGATTACCATACTGTATGGAGATTTATATGAAGAGTACTGTATACCAATATTATCGATAGCAGTGATATACAAATTAGGAGGTCGGTAACAAATACAAATGGGGATCTTTAGCATTTCTCAAGTTAAGGGTTACTGTTCTGTGCCTGTTTCTCCATGTGTGCATTTGTAATATTAAATGGCGTTTACTAACTTTTCAAATAACGATAACACGATAATTCTTACGGTAATGTATTGAGCTCTCTGTAGTACACACAGCTGTCTAAATTCAGTTGTATCCATTTTGGATGGTAAATAGCGTTAACAGGAAATCATTTGTGTCCTCTTTGAAAATGACTCTTTCACATAATTTCACCTTCCTGAATATGTCCCACCCGATTAGGTGACACTGTACTGGTAAAATATGTTCTTGTTTCTTCCTATTACTTCAATTTTTGTTGTATGTTCTATATCCTGTGTCATTTAGGTCAGAGAAAATTGGACAAGAAGAGGAGGTTTCAGCTAGCTCCCAACTTTGAAGGAATAAGTTCTGATGTTGAGGACCTTGATTTGGACCATGGAGATAACAGAGATGATGAGAAGGAAGATCGCTCTGATGGTGATGTTGGAGATGATGATAGCATCATCTTGCTCTCTAAACCCAGCCAAGGTACTATATATTTGAAAATATGACATCATATTTAGTATATTAGTACAATCCAATGGGGAATAACTTTATTTTTGTGGGGGGAGGGGGGCCGGAGATTTAATATCTAAGCATCTGTTTGACTGTACATATTTCTGTAAACAAGTTAGGATTTACCACTGCTAGGGGCCGTAGGGGGTGGAAGTTTCTGTTTGGCAATGTATGCAGAACAATGGTATTCGCTGACCTTTGAACCTATTGTATTATGTTTACAGTAATGTGTGAGGTCTGTGAACTACAACAGCTGTCCAAACTGAATTGTATCCATTGTGGATGGTAGATTTTGTTTAAAGAAAAATACTTAAGACTGTTTTATGTTTATTCACATTCATAAATGTGTCCTACCCATGATATGTTCTAGTTTCCTATGTGCTATATATATCTATAGCTAGTATTGATATGGCGTTGATGTTTATTGTTAACTACTTCATAAACCTGTCCTACCCATGATATGTTCTAGTTTACTATGTTCTATAGCTAGTATTGATACGGCTTTGATATTTATTGTTAACTACATCTCTGTCGTTACAGTCTCTGTCCCATTTTCAGGTCAAAGAAACTTGGAAAGAGGAGAGTGGCTTCAAAACACTACTGAGTTGGTGCGAAATAGTAATGATGATAACTTGTTGGAAAGCAACAACGAACGCAACGAGATTGAAAACCAACAAGTTGTTCAAGAGGAAAGCGACGGATCCTGCAAATCCTCTGAGACGGCAGAAAGCAAAAGGGGTGAGTAAACAATAAAAAACCTGTGTTTGTGGTGTGTTTTCAACATATGAAGATTCTTATAAATTAACTCAAATTTAAAATATTGGTTCAGGTGTTTGACATGTCTATTTTGTATGAAAGAACACAAAAAGACAAAAAGAACAGTGAAGAAACTACCATGATAGCATGCTCTGTTAAGGAGATATGACACTTTGAGATATCAAAATTTCTTTGAAAATGACTGGTGTAGAAAGACTAACTGTGAGGGTGTGATGCAACATCCTCACTTCCTTAGCATGTGTGAATATATTTCTTTAAAAATTATTTACATTTTTTAACACATTTGAAAATAATATAATCAAAAATTCTTCAGATGTTTAATCTCAAATACTTCCTTTGACAAATATGAGATCTCCTGACATATCTTTTGGTTGAAAGTCATGAAATCTCACAAAATATTTAGAAAAAAAACAGACTTTTCAGGAATGTGAGGATGTGACATCACAGCTAGTCAGATTTCAGCAGTTTCTACACAATCTGATAAAACTTTACACTTGAATATCTCTTTAACCGAAAAAGATATTTGAACAGTTTTTTCACCATTGTGTTTCTTTTATTGTCCTCTTACATATAACATAAACATGTATGACAATTAAACCAATCCTTTAACCAAACAATATCATGAAAAAGAAGGCAATTAATATTTTTATATCGTCTCTTACTATATCTCGAATGATATTTGGAACATACAGAAAAAGAATGTTGTGATCAGTGAACATTTCTGTGTATCAACCAGTTTGTGTAGAAGGGTAGTATAAGGGTTGGAGGGGTAATAGGGAGAGGGAATGGAGTCACTTTTCAGTCCATTCCTGTCTGTTCCAAAATTAAACAATGCAAAATGAGTTAAACAATAGCAACAAAGAAAGCAAACCAATAACATTTAAAAAAATTGCCATCTCTTTATTGACTCATCGACTTTATACATGTAGACATGACAATTTAGTGAGTTCTTTAGTAATTCAATACAACTCAAATCATCGCCTAATAATTTTTTTTATAGTACACATCGTTGGCAATACACAGTGCAACTGCAGAGAAGACAAAACAGTAATACTATTCAATTATAAAGCAAACCAATAAAATAAACCAAAAGCAAATTAAACAATTTTTCAAATACAAATGTCACATGATTTAAACAATGAAAAAAGTGAAAGAAGTCAAGAAAAGAAAACAATATAAAATGGCTCTTCATTTTAAAAGCAAAGAATTGGAGCTGTGTAAATTATAGTTTTGAAGCAGAAAAGCATGTGTATAGTCTTTTAGCTATAACTGTTTCAGTGTACAGTAGCTTTTAAATTGTTAGAAAAAAAAGCTGTTGTGGTTTTCATCTTTTCTCTGTTTTAACCAACCAACAGTGTCGTAACTATACGTCAATGTGAAATCCTAAACTGTCAAAAAAAGAAATTAAAAAACCTCATATTTTGTACAGTTTACAGAGGAAGTCTGAATTTTTCTGAGAAGGGGGCACAGTGGTTAACTTGTTCAAATGTCAAATTTAAACTCGATAATCAAATCTGTAATGTTAAAGAAATCGAAAAAGAATTGCTGAAGCGGTTTGTGCTTTTCTGTCACAATCAAAAATGTGAGCTCTCTAGCTATATCTAATATCAGTTTTCAAACTATCTTCCTTTGCAGAGTGGCTACGAAGGAAACTTTGTCAGACTTGTCACAGTAGACCTCGAGAGGTTGTTTATTTGCCTTGCTGTGATATGATTCTGTGCCAACCATGTGATGAAGAAACCTCCTGCAACTGTTGTTACAACTGTGGATGTATAATTAAAGATCGGGTGGTTGTGCAATATGAGCCCTAGGAAGTAAAGTGTACAGGTAATATCAAGTTCATTTCTGATCAAGATAATATAGTCCAGAGGCTTAACATATTTAACCCAAACAAGGCCACTTGACACTTCACCAAAACGAATACCCGTGTCATGGGGTTGCTTTGTCTACTTTACTTTGTACAGTACTTATATTATTATTACTTTGTATAGATATGATATGGAGATGGACCATAACCGAAGTGTCCTTGCTTTCACTAACGTTCCATTTCCACACTTGAGGTTTTCAGTACATATATTTAAATCAGTAAAAAGCTTGGCATTGGTTCGAAATAACGCCTGAGCATGTTTATAGCCTATGCCGAATTTAACATCATCATGTCACTCGGCCAAAATATGGTCAGCGTACTATTCTAAATACAAGTTAAATATTATTACTTATTGCTATATTTGAACTAAATGAAAACAAGTAAGTCAGTGCATTCTAGATAGACTTGTAGATTCCTAGCTGCTTTCTGCAAATTGTACTAATTTAATCATTTTTTCCCCCAATCCTTTGATGAGGATAAACTTTGTTGGAGTCATTTGATGGTGTGCACTATGGGATTTTCTTGCTTGGTCGTTAATTATGAAATTTGTTTCGTGTTCTCTTGCTCTGGGCAAGTGAAAACAAGCGTTAGAAGCATTGATTTGTAACAACCGTGTGGTTGTAGGTTTGATGCACAACTCAATTTGGTGAAATAGGTCTAAAACGGTATATTAATGGCATTGTTCTCAACTTTATGTCAAAGAGCAGGCGTTTTCCAAGTTGCAGCAGGTTTTAGCATTATTTCCATTCTGAACAATCATAGCAGTATGCAAGTCACAACTTCACTTAGTAACACAATTTGAATTTTCAAGAATCAATGTATCATGGAGTTTCTTGATCACCATTAAAAGTATTTAAATGTTACATCACCAAAATTCTATCGAGAAGATCTCTCTTTTTATCATGTATGGTAATGTTTCAAATCAGTAATTAAAGTCATTTTTTGTTGATTATTTTGTGCAATTAAAATCAAGCAGTATATAAAGATTTTTTTTATTAAAATGTGATGCACATTTTAATACTAAGAAACATTTTATTGTGCACATTTTGTGGGAAGCTAACCGTGATTGTGATACAAATGTTAATTCAAGTTTGCCAAAAGTTGCAATATCATACTTAATTTTGTCATACTTGAAACCACTACACAACTTGCCTGTTCGTTACTTCAGACAATTTGCAGCTGTTATTTTCACATGTACTAAGAGTATGTAATGGAATAGATCTGAAATCTGGTTAATTTTAATGCAATTTTAATAATCTTGTTCTATAAAGTTTATAAGATTTTGAAAGGGCTGAAACTTTAACATGTTTTGCCAAAAAAAAAAAAATTTTAATGTATAAAACTTTATTTAGATATTGTTAGACACTTCTGAAAATACATAAAAGCTTTCCAAGCTCAAACAGTTTTATCGTTTTTTTTTTATTGTTATAAATTATTGTATGAGATGTTATGTGATTGCAAGTTAAGCTGTGTAGTTATGCAACGCAATTTGGTATAATTTCTATGAACATGGAACACAAGCTGACTTTTAAAACTACAACAACAGCACTCATAAAGTTGTCACAAAATATCACTCTCATATGTACAAATACATTAAAATACAGCTTTGAATGTTCATGCTAACAGCATCATTTACTACCAGGATCAATTTTACTAGCTCCCAAATTTGGCATTGAAGACTCGCCCCAAACCGCGCTCTAGAAGAGTTAACTTTCTGTTGCTTGCAAGTGAAGTTTTCTGCTTGACACTACAAAATGCAAACAGTAATGAAACGTGATACCTTGTTATCTTTAGCTGGACCTGAGATGTCCATCGTTGTATCGTTTATACTCTGTGCTGTGGGTATTGACCGCAGCTGTATGTACTGACTGTATGTACACTAGGGTCTAATTACCAACGGTAGCAAGCTGTGTGTGTATTTTCGGGATCGATGGTGGTGTCTAACACTTCTATTACACCTCATTCGAAACTGGCATCAGACGTTTCTTTGTGCACGAGTCTTCACACCCTTTAAGTGGCTGTCAATAGCAGAGTTTGTGATAACCAGATGCAGTCAAGCTTCAAAAATGAGTAAGAATACATACCTTCCAGACTTTTTCAGACATTACCTATGTTTTAATTCCTTGCTGGAGGCAGAAGGAATCTATGCGATGGTGTGTATGTATGTATGTATGTATGTATGTATGTATGTATGCATAAGACACTTGCTTGTAAACTTTGTAAGTTGATGGTGGGTTAACTTTATACTTGGTGTGTGGATCTATCTTATTGAGTACAAGAAGTGAAGTTCCATGGTCATTTGGGGTCACAGAGGTTAAAGTCTGAAAACTTTGCGATCACGTTAACTCAAAAAGTGCATCGTTGTTGACCTTCATACATGGTATGTAGATTCTACTTGTTGGAGTACAAGAACCCTAGTGAAATTGGTGGAGGTCAAAGGTCATTTGCAGTCAACATTTAAGTGAAAGTATTGAAATATTGTAACGTTGTAAACACAAAAAGTACATCTTTCTTGGACTTCATACTTGTTATGTAGATCCAGCTTGGTGAGTACAAGAATCCTATTGAAATTGGTAGAGGTCAATGGTCACATGAGGTCAACAGGCATTAAATGTCTGAAAACCTTTAAACATGTTAACTCCAACTTAAAGCTACAATTAATCAGTGAATTCTCCAAAATTCTATGTTTTTTTTGGGGGGGGGGGGGAGGGTGAGCAGTTTGGTCAACTTTCAGGTTCAGGTTAGTGAAGGGGCTCTATAGGTCTTCAACGAAACACACCTGACATCCAGGTAATGAAATCTGCATGTGTTTGTACCATTGCTTTATATCTGCACTTAAAACTATCAGTTTTGAAGCACCAGGGGTCAAAAGGTTATCTCACCTTTGAAATGGTGGAAAATTGTATGATTTTCTCAAAAAGATTTCCCAAAGTATAAACAATGTCATGTAACTCCCAACCATTATTAATAAAGGGATTTGCCAGCTCAAAATTGGGTAAAATATATCGTTTTTTCACATACAAAAACTGTTCTTTCTAGATATTGAAACATTTTGGTACAAAATTCAGTATTGTAAAATCCTGATGAGTGAATGACATGGTTGATGCTTACAAGTGATTGCTTTATTTTTCTTCTGGTCACTTCTCACTTGGACAAATTTGACTCGGTTGCTCTACATAAGTCACATAGTTCTTTTGAATTTTGAGCAACTTGTATGGCAAGGAATCACAAAACTAACTGGCTTTCAATCTTACATGAGTATCATGTACAAAACTTCTTTATTTCCTTGTCAAAAGCAATCTTTGTGATTAAGCTTTCTGAACACCTGTGGCAAATTTGGATGGTATGTGCCCCTTCTACACTTTCAGCAGTTTCTAGAAGTTAAAATCTGAAAACCTTGTAAACAAGTGAACTCGATAATTCTAGCTTTGAACAATCTCATTTTTTTTTATGTAGTTGACTCTCAGGAACTGAAGTTCTTGGATGCTTTTGTTAATACTGGGGAAGGTCAAAGGTTGTTATGAGGTCAATAAATGTCAAGTCTGAAAACCTTGTAAACAAGCTAGCCCAAATAATTCTAGCTTATATGAATCACATGTTTGGTATGTACATCCACCTCAGTGACTACAAGAATTTAAATGTTTTTTGAAGAATTAACAATACAATTGCACTACATGTTTTTCATTGTTTTTATTTGTATATTTAAGCAAACTGTAGTCACATTACAAAGTGGGCTAGTCCAACTTCGTTCATATAGTGATAACTAAACTATTTTTTTTTGTGGTAATAAACATCAAATATAAAAGCACATTTAGTCTAAATTTAAATCTTTAACAAAAAACAATTGCAGATAAACAGTGTTAAATCATTTTGGTTAGCAGAACAAGCGCCAACATTGTATTGGTTAAATATGGGCAAATAAACATGCAACAGGCCTTGTTAAACACTTCAAATTTAACATTGCTATTGTCGCAGCTTGATTAGTGAAGTTTTTTTAAATAAAAAAATGCTTTGTACCTCGTTGGCAAAGTTGAAAACAGGTTGATTTAAGTATCAGGAAGATTATTAACTCAATTGGTGTTTTAGCAGCAAAATTATATCAAATATTCAAATTTTCATGGCCCTTTTTATTCAATTACTATAGTTTTATAGTACTACACTATCTTTTAGCAATACATGGTAATAAGTACATCAGGGTTTGTAATATATATTATCTTACTGCAGGTCCGATGGTGAATACTGAAAGCTTTTTTACAAATCTGAAATTCTCCTTTCCTTTTCATCAATATATTGTTCATTTAGTACTTGAGTACATACACAAAAACACAGCTTTATAGACTGCAGTTGCAAAAGTTTTAGCATTAAACACTTCCTCTCGGGCAGAGTACCATCTCCTGTCACCAGTTGTCACATGATGTGACATAAAGGATCTTCAATTACAGAAGAGATAATGAACAGAACATTAATGTATCAAAAGCGCTAACATACTTCGTGATGGACTATAATGTTACCTTACCTACAAGTGCAAATTTGGTTATGTATTACCGCACATATAAAACGCCCTAAACATACCACTAAAGTAAGTCCCTTTTACTACTCAGGACAAAATATATATCATGTAATATAAAAAAATTGTATGAAGCTCTGCTTTCTACTGCCAGAAGAAGTAAGCCCAACCTCCACATTTTAGATTAAGCATTTGAGAAACCCATAGCTATTAAGGAAAAATAAGCATAACATTAAATAAAGAAATGCATTAACAACAATCCAAGCAAAACTGTGTCTCGATGATGCCGTATTTCGACTTGATCAAGTCTTCACTCTCTCGAGCGTAGGAAATATTAAAGTGGGAAGTTGATGCAGTTGTTCATCCCAGTTAGTACTTTTATTACATAAAACAATTTTTTTTGTTTTTTTTGTTGTGTTTATTGTCTTGTGAAACGACATGTTGTACATGACTTATGGATGGATGATATGGAAAGAAATATAAATTCATGAACAAATCATGAAATAATTTTGTCCTTGTTTTGCCATATTATATTTCTTGCAAGTAATGCTATTCAGAATCTAACTGTAAATGTCATTTATAATAGAAGGAAAGCGAGTCTGGGATATGTATAGAGTGTCTTCGCGGGCTGAAAATATTTAGCTTAAAGAATATGAAAGTTGATGTCATGTATGGATGATATACAATACATGAAAAGAACGAAAAAATATCAGAACTTGAAGAAAAAAAAAATGGAAAAATCCAAATGCAATTTGAGAAACCTCAAACACATCATTTCCGATCATTTACATTCATCACAATAAAGGCAAAATAGGCAAATGAGGATTACTTCTTTCTCATTGCAAGAGGAACAAAGGTGCATATCACTGAGACATATAGAAGTTTAATAAACAAACTTGTTTAGCACTGGAAAGTAAGTGAGAAGTAGAACATTGAAGACATAAAACGACCTGGCCTTACACTCAGACACCATTAAAAAAAATCTAGTATACTTGTTGCAGATTGTTATGTTTTAGGTTTTTTGAGGTATGAAGATTAAAAGGGAGTATCTTAAATAACACTTTCTTTGAGTTGCAGCAAAACACAAAATTATATAAATTTCATAAAAAAAGATTAAATTTCTTGATTTCTTGATTTTTGATTAAAGTTTCTTGATTCTTGATTAAATTTCTTGATCTGTAATTAGTTTAAGTACAGCTGTGGATACAATCAGAATATGTAACCAGGAAACAGTGGAAGAGACAAAATAGTTGATATTAATCTTACTTCTACATTGATTTACATTGACTATATTAATAACAGAAATTTTAAAGGTACGGGTAATTTTGGCTTCCAGTTCTAAGGGAAACTTGTAAAATGAAAAACCTGAGGACACCAGTGAATAATATTTAACCAGTTACCATCAATGAAGTATCATTAACCTTTACCAATGGATAACTCTTTGTTCTTGTTCTTCCAACTTAATTTGAGTTTCTATCCTTAAAAACAAATATTTATAAATGAAAAATTTAATTTCAGTTTTTAGAAGAGAATTTCTGGGCACCTTGGTCTACACTTATATTCTTCTGTCTAAATATAATTTACCTCTGCCTTACTGATTCAAGTACAGTTTAATATCACTGACATTCTAAAATAATACAGTAAACCATATATGTTCTGTATGTTATTACACATTCGAGGATCAGGAAAAAAGGGTGAAAGTTTGATAAACAGTACAAAGTAGGAACTTTGAAAGTAATTTAATCAACAGCATTTAGCGACATGTGTCAAAATAATGTTTCAACAGAATACAACTAATTTTACAAAATATAGGTTTATTAGCTATCAGTCTATCAAAATTTTCAGTGCATTGTTATTGGACAAAACTGAATACTTTTGGGAATAGAGTGAATGACAGATTTCTGCTTACGATGAGATAATTCATCCAAGTTATCATCCAAATTGAAGGCCTAAAAAATGCAAATGTTACAACAGTTTATGTAATACCATCTCGCCAAAAGCCACATGACTTATTCTTGATTTTTTTTTTTTTCTGTTAACGTCATAAATGATTGCCTCAAAGTACAATTAATACATGTAAAATTAGTCACTGTCTTAAAGGCATTGAAGACTCGCGCAAAAAGAAACGTCTCATGCCGGTAATCTGACCTAGTTTCGAATGAGGTGTAACAGAAGTGTTAGACACCACCATCGATCCCAGAAAATACGCACACAGCTTGCTACCGTCGGTAATTAGACACTAGTGTACAGTCAATACATGCAGCTACGGTGTACGTAGCAGCGATGGACATCTCAGGTCTAGATCAAAGATAACAAGGTATCAGGTTTCATTACTGTCTGCATTTTGTAGCGACACGAAAAAAACATCACTTGCAAGCAACGGAAAGTTACCTTTTTCAGAGGGCGGCACGCGGTTTGGGGTGAGTCTTCAATGCCTCAAAATTAAAAGACAAAAAATGTAAACAGAAACTACTCACTATACTTAACAAACATATTCTTAATTAATTATTCCATATGGTCTAGTGATAACGAATAGTTACTTCATCTCGAACTGGTCTGAGGTCCACTCCAGGTACCAATGTATCTTCTTATGGCCAGGAGCTAGACATGAGACACCAAGATGCAGGGCACAGCATTTTCCTCATTTTTTTCAGCATTTTTTTTTCTGCATAAAACCAATCACGGCATGTACACATATATTTTGTCGTCAATTTCAGTGCGGCAGATAGGACAGGTGTCTATCCTGGTTGCACAATCAGCACAGGTGACCAAATGTTTACAGGGAAGAAATAGCACCTCGACGTCGTTGTCCAGACAAATTTTACAAAGGTTCTTCTCTCGAAGCTTTTCAATTTCCTGTGACTCCAAATCTATTGAGGGAAGGGGAAAAAAAAACAAAGTGTGGAATGCATGTTACACCTTAAATTTCCAAGAACTAAATCCAATGTACTTTGAAGAACTTTTTATGCAGCTTTGATAAAATCATATTGCATGCCCAAGTACCCGAGAACTTGAATAGCTCAAACCAAATCAAGCATCTCCCAAGTCTTGACAACTTCAAACATATTACAAATGTAATAATCAACAGTATCTCAGAGTGAAAATCAAACCAATTTTCTGCAAGTAACAGAATGTACTTTTAAAATGTTTTACACGGGTCCAAAAATCGGGAACCGGGTACCCGAGAGCGGTTACCCGGTTGCCTAACGCCACACTAAGTCAATGGGTAATCTAGCCTAGCCATCTGTTAATTAGCCGAAATTGTGACGCAGTTATAAGATATCCATGGAATACTTTCGTTATTGCTGTTATCTCCGACCACATGGTAGCCTAACACCACACTAAGTCAATGGAAAATCTGCCTAACCATCGGTTTGCGAAAAAGAAAAAAAAAAATCACATGTTGCGTAGGATTCGGGTAATAAATTAGGAACCTGGTAGTATCGCGTTGGGCGGGTATCCGGATACCCTGTGCAAACACTAGAACTTTAAATGCCCATTACATGATTCTCCTGGCTTTACAAAAGTTTACTCTACATCCAAGGGCTAATTGTTGGTGCAAATTTACATATCAAAATCAAGCTTATAGATCTTATAGTGATGAGGAGTAGAAGTTCCTGTGTAGTCAAGTAATGGCTTGACTATCTTAACGTCATGATTAGGAGAAACTGCTGAGTAATCAAGTAATTATCAAAAGAGCTGATTACATGAACTGACTAGAAATAGCAAAGTGTATTTCTGAGAGTGGTGATTGAAAGAAACTCCTGCAAATAATTAAGCTATCTCAAAGTCAAGATTAGAAGATACTGCTGAAGAGCTGACATGAAATAGTGTATTTCTCAAAGTGGTGATTGAAAGAAACTTCCTAGATGCATTCAACTCCCATCTCCTAGTCTTGATGACTTAAATCTCCTAGATATAAATACCGTCTCTCCCAAGTGGTTATTAGAACAAGCCTCTATAAATAATCAAGCTAGTGCATCTCAAAGCACTGATTACACAATGATTTCCTAGACATGATAAAGGGTTTATATTTCCAGGTAATAAATACACAAATCTAGAAATAAACTAAATTTATCTCTATGCAAACTATTCTATTATAAAAAAAAATCATAAAAGGACTCAACATGTCTCCAGCTTGCTCTTTTTCTGTACTCCCACAAAGGGTGAAATAGAACACAAATTGACACGTCGACTTACCACCTGTTACTGTTAGCGCGGACTCTGCCTCGACTTCCTTTGACTCCATTTCCTGCAGCATAGTGCTAAGCCTCTGCGCTGTGTTTACTAAGCCGACTTCTTTCAGGCCCTCCACCAGGAAGGTCATATCGTCTGGTGCGATGGTGCCTCTCCTGTTCAGATATGACAAAAATTCTCTGGCAGGTGTATCACTGGATCTGACTCTCTCTTTTTGAATGGGAGCCAAAGCAAAGAAGGCGCAAAGACGCATAATGTCTGCTAGGGTAGTAAAATCTGACAGAGCTTGAATCGCTGCTTGATAGTCGTGATCTTCAAACTCTAAAGATGGGAAGGAAACAGAAAGGACATGTCATCAATTTTTTTAATGAAAAACTGTAGCCAATACAATGCACAGACATGAAAAGCAGCCTAAACAGCCAGCCAGCCAGCTAAACAGCCAGCCAGCCAGCCTAAACAGCCAGCCAGCCAGCTAAACAGCCAGCCTAAACAGACAGCCAGCCTAAACAGCTAAACAGCCAGCCGGCCGGCCGGCCGGCCGGCCATATATATATATATATATATAGTCATCTATCTATATGTGTGTGTGTCCCTATCTAGAATGAATGAAGTTGGAATTCTCACAAAACTTCCAGATTTTATATTCACGACCCAGGGAAACCTAACACAGACTAACAACGAATCACACTAAAGCTTTATTCTGTGAGGTTTTCCTCCATTCTGACTTCTTTCCAAATCAAATATTTTACTACCAGTTAAATTAAGCAGATAAGTCAAAGGTTCTTCTAAAAGTTCAACCTTAAAACAAGGATTGTCTTTTGACAAAGATTACAACTCACCATTATACTCCTCCTCTTCCTCCTCATCGTCTTGCTCTTCTGAATTTATCAGTAATCTTAAAATATTCTGCTGGTATTCTTTGACTAGATTGGCAGCCCGATTTAAATTTACCCTTCTCAGAGCATCTTCTAATCCAGTCACATCTTCTGGTTGGATGATACCTCTCTCCTCCAAATGATGCATGACATGCAGACCAGGATTATTACTTTGACTTATTCCATCAAGGTGTCTCGGATGTAGCTCGAAGAAGGTACACAACATTAAACAGTCATGTCTGGTCAGGAGTTCAGCCACTTTCACTTTGAATTGACCAAACAAAACATTTTGTTGTGAAAAACCTGAAAAATAAAAGTATTAACATGAACCATCGGCAGTGAAAAGAAAATTATCAGTAGAATTAGGGTGAAGTCTGAAAGCTGTAGGAAAACACATGTTGTGGTTATCACACAAAGAAGTAGTAATCCAAATGAAAACCTGTGTTTTTGGTGACCACTCAGAGCCCACTAATGTTTTCTGTTGTAGTTTAACGACAATAAAGAGCACAGATATAATCACATAATCATGGTGTAGTCATGGTGTAATCATGGTGAAGCATAAAGACCATCTCGAAAACTATGAACATTTTTTAAATATACATTCCTTTTTCGGTGACCACTCAGAGCCACAAACATTTTCTGTTGTAGTTTAACCACAGATATACTCAAAAAACCATGGTGTAGTCATGATGTGATTATGGTGTAGTATAAAGACCATCTAACAACTGTGAACATTTTCCACCAACTTTCTTTGCTTTTTCAAGTTCTGTCTACAAGTGAACTTGAAGCAAGCAGTTGTGATGTCATTAGTTGCTGATAGCAAAATGTTTTTCTTTTGCTTTCTTTTTTAACTTTATTGTTTTGACCTTGGATATGAATCGGATTCCAACTTTACCTCAGGAGGATGTGAAGTTAACACTATACCAATGACTGTAATGTATTCATATGTCAATGCTTCCCAATTTTGAAGAAGAAAACTTTATGTGAATTAATTAAAATACAATAAAATTACATAGGCAATTTACTTCTAGCTACATCACACTGCACATATCGGTGCACGATGTGTCAACTGCATAATGGTAATTATCTCCATAATGGTATAAAGTAACTGAATGCAAATTTCACCGTGTTCTTAGAATATGCCTTTGTCAGCCACATAAGAAATTTTCTGCATGGACTCTGCTTTAAGAGTTTAAATCTGCCGTATTTCTTGTTTTTGTCAATTTGGTGTTTTAGCACTGCACTTAATACCAAGATACTGTTCACGAAATAAATGATTTATTAATACGTTCCTCTACAAAAAAATAGCAATGGAATGATGCAAATAGATGTTCCAAAAAAAAAAAATTCAAACCTCTTCATCTGACAGAATAAAACAATGCAGTAAAGATGAGACAGCTTGATTAAAATGATTCAGCATCATGACAAACAATAGTTACAACTAATTCAAGAAATAAACACAAAGAGAACATCAATGATTTCATGGTTTTGATATCTGAAGGCAAAAGTTTCTTGACAAAAACTAACAGAACATACCTTCACGTTTTGCAGGTTGATTCCTCTTAGGAGATGTCCTGGAACTGTCATGTGGCTTATCCTTCGTTGGTTCTTGATCGGGTGATACTTTCCGTTCGTTGGATTTCTTTTTCGGTGAAGCGGGTTCCTCCGCTGGGACACTGCTGACAGCTCCTGCCTTCTGTCGCTCTTCTTCCTCAAATATGGCCATTAAGAGTTCTTCAGATGTCTGGTATGGACTCTGACCAGACTCGAGACGTTTTCGCAGGACAGTCTTGATGAGGGTTTCATCCTGTCCCATGTCTACCATAAACTGAGCAACATCAGACTGGAATAGTGCTTCAACTCCTAAA
>KN882599.1:43689-60751 GCA_000934455.1 Apostichopus parvimensis
TCTACCATAAACTGAGCAACATCAGACTGGAATAGTGCTTCAACTCCTAAATCACCATGGGAACACAGAAACCAAAGTGTGTTAACATAGAAGTAATGACCAAGGGGGCTGGGAGGGGTGGGAGATGGGAGGGGTGGGGGTTGGGAGGGGTGGGGCTGGGGGGGGAGTGGGAGGTGTGGGGGGCTGGAAGGGGGAGTGCTACTTGTTTTCTGATGGGTTGCTGCAATGAACATGACTTTCACTTTTCCTTTGTTTGTGGTGAGGTTGGAGGTGGTTGGTGAGCCTGACTTTCTATCACTCTTTGCAATAGTTAGAGTTTTAATTTAGCACCCTGCATAAAAACCAAGGCCTGTTCACATGACTATACATCAGTTAATCCCTGGTAACCTGTTGCACCAACACGACCAAATTTGCACAATTCAAACAGTCCCTCCTGAGGCACTTCAGTGCACTACATCTACAACTCCGCTGGGGACATCTAACTCATAATCTGCTGCACTTGACAATATTTACAAAGTTACCTCACAGGTACCCATTTTACACCTTGGTGAAGCGAAGCAATAGATATTAGGTGTCTTTATACCTAACGACAACACATAGTGATCTGGGCCAGGGCTTGAACCTGCAATCCTTAGATTGCAAGTCGATTGCCATATTAAACAAAACTTGGCCACAATTCTCTCTGTTGGGTTAAATACTCCTTCTCTAGTAATTCCTAGGCCGGTTATAAACCACTTACTTTCATTAACTGGTTTATTCTTCTTTCCTTGTTTCTTTTTATCTGGTTGCTTCTTCCCAGTTTGTCTTTTATTCTCATTTTTCTTTTTCCTCTGCTCCGCTGGTCTTGGTTCTGGCTCGGCCGCAGCTGCGGAGGCCTGCTCTTGGCCTGTAGGGGGCGGTGCTGGTGACGAGGTCAGAGGTAAGATGGCATTTTCATCACCAGGTATACCCTTTAAAGTAAATAAATTGATAATTTTAATAAACCATAAATAAATGAGAAGGATCACACTTCAAATGACTGATTGATTCTCCAATCTGTCCCTGAATGGATCAAATTGACTATTCAATCTCTTTGATTGAGGATTTTACCAACTTTTCAAGTTATCGTTTTTATACATTCGTTTCTTTTTTTTTGCTGGTTACTTATATACTACTACTACTCATCAATTTATCCAATGCTTTTTACTTTTTACTCAATGTTTCATGAACCTTCAACGTTCATCATTCATTTCAATAACTGCTAATCAAGGTCCAGCATTTGCAGTGAGTTGAGAAAAAATACTAGTTATAAAGCAGTACCTTTAAAATGTAGTAGAGACCAACAATGATGCATATATAATGAAAGTGTCAGTTGTTTGCGAACACAACAAAACAGAAACGAAAGAATTGAAGAAATCATTCCCTAGAGTTATATCTTGAAAAGAAAACAAGGAAATGAATTTCCGTCCCGTTGGTTTCTTTAAAAAATAATTTCCCTTTTTTCGGCGACATCAAATGCACAGAAATTCTAAGACTCATTATTTGTCAATGCTAAAAGCGGTTATCGGTTGTCCATAACAAACTTTTACCACTTTTAATAGTGAATCACCATGAAATACAGACAGGTAGCCAGGTCTGTGTTTTAAGAAAGGTGCATATACATTAAGACAGAAAGAGTAATGTAGGGCGATTGATTCCACTTTTTTCACTGTAGCATGCACAATTTGACCCCAAGTGACCTTTTTAACATAATCTTTATGTAAACCATGCATTAACGATTCAGCATGGACAACTTTCATGAGCTGACGATCTCAACACGTGGATCGACGATGGCATAGGGACCAATGGTCTGGAAAGCCATCTGAGCCAAAAGTTACGCTCTACTTCTTGAGCAGTGTCATTCCAACATAATGACAGACAATCCTATGGGTGGAGCCAAAACCAGATCTAAGATAGGAAACGATATTAACAGAATTATCCTCCACAGAAAGGCCGGTCTCCACTCGCATATCCTGGATGAATGCATGCACAGCATCAAACAATATCGTATGTGGGTTTTCTGATATGGACTTCATACTTGCTGCTTATTTGAACAATCTCCGCTGGTTCCCCGAGAGAGATGTGTCAGATGGCAGTGAAGACTTATCATTCACTTTGTAACATTACACCAAAAAGGTGTCAACAAACAGGAGTCAAAATAGACTGAGCAAATGGGTGAATGGACAATGGGTTTTTTTTTCTCTTTAACAAGTCAGAACTTTACAAAAGGAACCAGCAAGCACTGAATGAAGTTGGCTTTCTCGGGTTTATAATTAATCCAAAGCTCAGGTAAAAACGGCCGCAGAGATGCCTACTATCCATGGATCCTCTCTTGACCCATCAAAGTTGTTCTTTTCATGCATCAGTGATGTTTGACCGCTCGCCTCCATGTCGTTCCCAGACTGAGAGTGAAATTTTGAGATATTTTTTCATTTGATCTTTGTCGGGTATCTTCAGGCACATTCAGGGCTCTACCCTTTGTCTTGCGGTGGTCAAACCACGACCCTAGCCCAAGCTGAACGGAATCCTGTTTGGCCGGACTTTTGGGGGAGAAAATTCATCCAACTCTCATCATTCTGTATAGCTACGGTTTAAGCAAATTTATGTCAACCATTAAATGTATGTAAACCATAAACTGATTATTAAACTTGCAATCCTGTTGGGTTGGTGGTTCATTGTACAAGAAGTACTCAGACATGAATCTAGCCACTTAGGGACTGCACATAATATCAATAGTTGAGCACTATTTCTCAAAAGGAAGATTCTGCATTCGAACAGTCGGCTCACTTAGTACCTCACAACAATCTGCTTCACTGTTTAATATGATGGATTAAAACACATTGTGTGTGGACTGTTTTGACCCTAAAGTTTAACACCACAAAAATTTGCATATTTCGCTTCTTGATCAGTACAGAGAAAAGGCTCGAAACCGAGGGCAATCACATCAACAAGGTGGTCGTGGACTACTGTAACTTCATGCAATTTCACATTACTAGCATGCTTAAATCTACCGTACAACTCCATAACTCATAATATAAATATATATATATATATAGCCTTGATTTGTTTCCTGGTCAGAGAGAATAAACAGTTGTGCAAAGCTTCTTTTGTAATGACAACAACATCCATGTTCACTGAGGGTACACGAGAATGTTCATTGTCGTTTTCTCGTCGTTTACACAAATAACACAAAACAATCAAGCAAGTTCTGTGTCTTCTATTGGGCTTTACAATAAAAGAATCGCAGGTTGGCTATCTGTATCATAAAAGAAAAAATATATATCTTGTGTTAATGTGCTCAAGACATGTGAAACGTAACAGGCACTGAGATTCCCATCTTTAGCGCAGACATCATGACAGATCTATCATTCATTGAGCTTTTTGAAAATGGTTCATCATATAACGATGAAAACACTGAAGACTAGTTCTGTATGCAACTTTTGCAACACATCTTTGCGTAATCTGTTTAGCAATTTGGTCACTTTTCTGGTAAAATTTTTTTTAAAGGGTTATCAGTATTGCCTCCAATGTGTGCATTCTATAAAGTGCTACAGATTATTCTGAGAAATTGCAAAGGATAAAATTAGACAATTGTATATTCCACTGAGGCAAATATTTTTTTCGACAAAATGCTTTTGACTTTTTCAGTGACCATTATTATATTGGATTTTCTGGCATCTTTGGGGTCAATACTGACGACCTTTGACACAATACCTATTGTAGCACTTGTGACAGAATTTCTCAAATGACCATTACCATTCTACCATTTTACTTTCTGTGTTCATGAAAGGGTGTGCAAGGAGATTATGAGGTCCCTGGTCGATAATCATAAGTTACAGAGCAAGGGGAGACCACTGACACCCCTGCACCCTCCCAAAACTACAGATCAAGTGGTTCTTACCATATTGGGTTCAAAGTATGAATGACCCGAGGGTCCAAACTTCCTCTGCACAGCATCAACAAAAGCCGGGCCCCTCTGCTGTAGTAACCACTCACATCTAGTGAACCATCTGGCATGCTCTTCCCAGGCCTCGTCACCGATGCTCCAGTCCTTGAGTCCACCACCACAGTAGAAACACTTCACTTCATCACCATTACCTAGGATAAAGAGAGCACAAGGTTGGTTAGATATATTTATATCTGTATCTGAACACAGAAAATAATTCAAACTTGAACAAAACCAATATCAAATGCCGCATCAACAATGGATATGTAAATTCCGATTGACTAACAAATTACCTTTGAAGAGGATGTACACATTTAACTGAAAAGGGGCCTTATTAATCCCCCCCCCCCCCCCCCTCCATACTCTTCTGTTCACCTATAGTTGAACCTTGTTTTGTATGTTGAAATTCTTTGTGCTTTCATCAATTCAACTTGAGATGTAAGGTATCATACAAATATTAGTCTCAGCCTCTCAAAACTGCATATAACATTTAATGTATGTCAGACACAAGTTACAAATCATAACTCAAATCATAACTCAAATCATAACAAATCATAACATAAGGTCAAAATTGGCAAAGATTGGAAAAATCCAGATCATAAGGTCGGAACCAACCACTAAAAGGAAATACACAGTTGAAGAGAGATGAGTTTACAATGTAGTAAATACTGTAATTCTTGACACAGCAATTATAATCCCCAGCTACTCATGACCCCACCCCCATTCCCCACCCCAAATTGTAAAAAAAGCAATATATATATACAACATCAAGATTTATGTCTCTATAGTCCAAGATTGGTTATGTACCTGTAGCAAAGAATCCTGCCCGAGCTAAATTTGCTGGGATCTGTGAATGGTTATTTGGCCATCTTCCATAGGTCTCCAGACGAGCCTGTTCGTAAGCGTAATTTGGATATTTGGCGTACTTGACCGTCAGATCTGCTGGTTCTGGTAACGCAGCTGTACGTCCAAGATTCATGGAACTTCCACGGGAGGATGAACTTTGACCTTGCAATCCATACCTCTCTGACTGTGACAAATTCGATGCTATTTGAAGTGGTCGGCTAAGACGAGAAGAACTGGATGAGAAAAACCTTACAGCTTGGTCCTTCTCAGTGGGAGTCAAGGGCACGTTACCTGTTGGCCTTCCCAAGATAAAAGGACAAGACGGAAAAAGCCTCAAATGCTCAGACTTTGGTCGATCTCCAGCTTTCCATTCAGATAATCTGCCAAAGCAAGCAAAGCACTGAACTGTACCATTACTCTCATTCACACAATAAAAACCAGCGGCTGCCAGGTCAAAACGATCCACAGGGCTGGAAATAGGCCAAATCTTAAATGATAAAAGCCGGTTACTTTCGCTCATGAAATAACTTTTTGCTTCGCTGGGTGGTTCAGATTCCTCAAGATTTAAAGGCTGTAATAACTGTGAAAGATGATCGTCTGAACAGCCAGCTTCATCCTCTGAGGCTGAACTTTTTCCTGATTTTAAACTTTTTCTTCCCTCAGTGCTTTGTTTATTACTTTCATCTGAAAGCCCCCTTACTGGTACATTCCTCGTGTCCATGCCTCGAACAAATTTACACCTTGGATAAATTCTTTTATGTTCCCCCATGGCAGTATCACCAGGAGACCAATTATTGATTCTACCATTACAGCTGAAACACTGGACAGTATCGTCCACTCCAAAATAATAAAATCCTGCTTTGGCTAAAACACTTGCAGTAACTGGAGCAGTCGGCGGCCATTCATGAGTAAAAAAACTGATGTACCTTTCCGATTCTTCAAACATGGGATGAATAAAAATAACACTTTCTTTGCTGTTGGTGCCTTGTGAGATAACTGTGACAGGTTTCCCATCATGAAATGTGACATTATTCTCTCGAGCTAATTTCTTTTTTAACTGCTTCTTGTTTGGGAAGATTTTAATTTCTTGGGCCATTACACATAAATGATTATCTATCTCTTCAGCAGACCAGGCAGCCACTTTGCTCTCTGTTTGCTGAGATTTATGTAAAAGCATTCTAAGTTTCTGGCACTGTGGCATTTCCGAAACACACGCCATTGTATTGAGAAACACAAAAAAACAAACGAAAACTAAGAAATCTAATTACAATAACATAGTATTTGGTTGAGATGAACCTTTGACCTGAAAAACAAAAAAACGAAAGATTGCTAAGTTATTACATAATAAATATAACCAGAGAGGAAATTATTTCATGCCATGTTTTACATGATGACATGCAATGCACATAAGGTTTGACTGTATGTTGACTGAAAAAAAATATATATAGACTTGCTGAATTCACTAAAGTGAACCAACATACTAAGTATCCAAGCTTTAGTGAAGCTTTCCAAGTTTAGCAAGTTATCAAATCTTTCTTGACCTCAAGTGACATTTTCACTGTACCTTTATACGGTACATCAAAGCTTTGGATTTTAAGTTAAGAAATGTACAGACTATAATCATGATAATAATAATAATAATAATAGATTTATTATGCGCACATATCCCCCCTGCGGGGTGCTCAAGTGAAGCACTGAACAGTTCCAAATGAGGAAAAAAAATGAGAGTATTGATCATAATTCAAGTTGTTCTTTAATTTCATGTCATTTACATCATCCTTCATAATTTCATATACATCATTTGGCATTAAAATCATTTCCTCCACTGTCAACACCATGAAGACTGAGACCCCAGTTGGAGAGCACTTTAACCATCCCAACCATACCATTAATGACATGTCCCTACAGGGGATTGTATCCTTAGGTAGCCGTCCTGACCTAGTACGTATCAGCAGACATATACAGTATGGCAAGCCAAATGCTCAATAAAAATTTTATATTCCAAGTTTTTCCGCGGAAAACTTTGATTATCGATCGATAATCCAGTTTTATCAACCGAAAATCCAGGTTTTTCAACATTAAACTTGGATGATTGCTAGAACAACCTGGAATATCACTGTTAAACTTGGATTATTAATGAAAAACTTGGATTATCACTCTAAAAACCTAAATTATTACTGGAAAATCCAGATTTATCACAGATAAACCTGGATTTTCACATGAAAAACCTGGATTACCAGTTCAAAACTTGGATTATCTTTCGATAAATCTGGATTAACAATCGAAAACCTTGTCTTTACAACTGATATGTTAAGTCCTATTCTAGCATCCATATATGTCATGCTCAGACCAATCAGTTTAGTTCCTAGAAGTCTAAGAACCGTCTGTTCCCAGTTTATTGGTTAAATTCTTGGATTATAATCCAGGTTTCTTGACCGATAATCCAAGTTTTTTAACAGATATACAAAGTTTCTTGAAAACCCAGGTTTTTCAGATGAAAAACGTGGATTCTCAACTGATAATCCATGATTTTCTTTAAAAACCTGGTTCTTCGACCTATAATCTACGTTTTTCACTGCTAATCTAGGTTTTTTCGCCGATAATCCTGATTTTTCGACCAACAGTCCAGGCTTTTCGACCAATAATCCAGGTTTTTCGCAGATTACCTAGGTTTCTCTCTGAAAATGTAGGTGTTTCAATGAACGATCAAACATTTTCATTGCTAACACCATTTAGCTGCAACAATCTATTATTAGATTATTAGATAGATGCATTCCCCCAAATCTTGCCTTATTGCGCAACTGCAGTTTCCCCCATTGCGCAATGCAAACTTGGTTGTCAGGGTTAACCCTGAGCATTCATTGGTAGAATAAATTTAAAGTGAAGTAGATCTCTACTTCATTCTTCAAGGTAGATGAAGGATAGATAAGTTAGTTGCTAATGATAGCCCACCTCACATTTATCCCAAGTTGAAAGGCTTGCACAATTGGGCTGGTGAGAAACAAGTAAATATTCCAACAAGACAAACAAGGTAAGAAGATGAAGGTGACAAAAAAAAATAATAAGAGCTGCCAATGGTCTGTCTTTCACAACATAATAGGGAGAATTAGAATTTTCCATCCTCAATAAATATAAAATGGGAAAAGTGTGAGGTTGCCTTAGAAACCAGGAGACTCCTGGTAAAAACATGAGGATGGTCAGTCTGCAAAACTCAAAATTTGTGATAAATATAAGCCTTTAATTCTAGTTTTTTCTTGTCATGCATGATATGATAAATACCTTAATCAAGGGCAAAACCCAGTTTATCTTCAATTACTAAATTCTTCTATAACATTTCAATTCCTAAGGTTAACTTAAATGGGATGTCCAGACTTCAATTAGAACTTGTGCACGCATGTAAATATTCATATTATATGGCCGGGCTTTATTGCAGTCCTAAAGGGAAAATCTCTTCCAGAAAAAAAAATGTTCAAAGTTGTAAATTTTTCGACTTTTACATCACCATTTGAAGTTAGATTTGAATAGAAAGGATGCCAACAGTGTTAGTCTATCAAGACTGGTCCATAACATCAGTCTGAAGCAATCTAGTTGTTACAATATGCTTAAAGAGTGTTAACGATAAAAAAATATATAATACTGGATATGAAGGAAAGGGATCTCGGATACACAAAATGTAAGTTTAAATTCATAATATAAATCACATATACTGCATACTTTCGAGTGGTTTAGTTCCACCTTCCAACTACTGTTTGTGATTCCAACTATAGGATGAGAAAAGACTTAAACTCATACAGGTCTCAAGGCAGAACACTGGAAAGAAGCCTAATATTTCCCTAAACTGTGTATGAGTTAATATTTATGGTATTATAACAGAATACTTAAGAGAGATCTACCCTATCACCTTTCCCTGTGTTGCTTCTTAGAAGCACTGCCTCATTTCTTAGGAGAGGTGTAAACAAGAGGACAGAGTAACTTCCTGTCTGGCCCATGTTTGGTCCTTACCATAAGTATTTAAGTTGTCCATTCTATCTCTTACAAGTCAGTAAAAGTGCTAATAGCAGTAGTACCAGATTTTGCAGTAGCTTAAAAGTATAGCTTATTCCATCATGTAGTAGTAAACAGTTAGTTTAAAGTAGCTTGCCCATCAGTAGGCAAACTTCAATTTATCATCAAGCCCCCAACTACATTAATTGTATCGTCGCTTCTCTTTCTCGTATCTTGCTTGTTCAGTCTGGACCGCTCGTTCGGCAAGTCCGTTTGATGCCCAGTGTGGCCAACCACATTTAACATATGGTTACACTTTAGACATAGTTAGGTCACTTGATGTACCTTAACATACTTGACTGGATGTGATCGGGCATTCATTAAGAAGATTTAAGGCAATTGTACTATTTCGAGGGGGGCGGGGGGGGGGGGGGGGGGGGGGGGCACAGGTTCACTTTTGATTGTTTCAGGTAATGGATAGCGGCTCATTGCGTCGGCATTAGCATGTGCCTATGTGGGTTTGAAGCTTAGATTGTACTCATACATTGCATGAGTAAGAGCCCAACACTGAATGCGCGCCGATGCCTATGGCGGTATTGCGGGACTCTCAGTTAGCAAGCCAAGCAGCGGTTTGTGATCAGTAACCAGTGTAAAATGTCGCCGGTAAAGACAGGAGTGAAATTTCTTTACGCCAAACACACATGCCAATCCTTCCTTTTTGATTTGCGCATAATTCTTTTCTGCTTGTGTCAAGCTGCGGGACACAAACCCAATGGGTTGCTCTGTGCATCTTCCGTTTTGTGTGCTAACACAGCACCAATCCCATATGCAGATCTATGTATCGCAAGACAAAATCAATTCTTTTGAAGGACCATACAGAACCAAAACTTGTGACGACATTATCCAAGTCTTTAGAGTTCTTGATGGCAGTTCCCTCACTTTTTGTCTATTTCCATTTAATGTCCTTCTTTAATAAATCATAAAGTGGAGCCAAGGCAGTAGACAAATCCGGTAAAAACTACCTGTAGCAGGTAAACAGACCCAGGTATGACTTCATGGGTACTATTGATAACCACATAATGGTTGGAATCTTCATCCAACTTTAATTGCTGATATGCATGACTCATATCTAGTTTAGGAAAAGTCTTTTTACCCCCTATTGTCGCAAAAAGATCCTCCATTTTGGGAATTGGGTATTGGTCCAACTTTGAAGCTTGTTTAACTGTAACCTAGTTATAGTCACACCGCAAAATTTGTATGGAAGCTTTAGCCGATTTCAAAGTGGGAACTATAGGTGCGGCCCAATCTGCAAACTGTATTGGTTTATGATGCCCTCTTCCTTTAAAGGCATTTTCTAGTGCACCAGAATGCATTGTGATTTCGATGATGTAACATGAGCAGTTTTCTTCATGAATCTGACATACTGTAGAGTGTACAATGTATAGTGTACAACATACTTGATCCTAGTAATTACAGTGAAAAGCATTGTGATGTGATGTGACCAACAATAAATTCACAATGACACAGACTGTCCTGAAATGACTATTGACCTCAACAACAGGCTTCTTGTACTAAATGTGATAGATACAGCAACATACTAAATATGACATCTGTCCTTTGTTGGAATATTGAGTAAAACATGGTTTTCACAATTTGAACCCTGTAGACCCTGTTGACCTCCACCAAAAACAATAGGCTTCTTGTACTCAATGTGGTACTACTACACACTAAATATGAGATCTGCCCATGCTTCCCTTCTTTTGATATCGAGTTTAAAAGGTTTTCACAATTTGACCCCTGGTGACCCTTAAACGACCTTTGACCTCCACCAAAAACAAAAGGCTTCTTGTACTCAATGTGGTACTTCTACACACCAAGCATGAAATTGGTCCCTACTTTAGATATTGTGTTTACGAGCTGGGTGTCACAAATGCACGCACACGCATCTGAAAAATGTTCCTTTATGCCGAGAAAATAAATCCTTGTCACCACTTCATGTGGTATTCCAGCTTCTGTACAGGAAGGAGATAAATAACCAATCAATAGCATGAGTACGAGAGTATAGGTCTGTTCTATTCAATATCTGAAATATCTCTGGTATGTATGGGTAACCTGAGAGTAGGTTTATAAGTTTGGAGGGTTTACAACAGATTTTCCTTTCTTGGAGCCGGTCAAGAATAAAATGTCAAGATTCAAATGTCTCATTGGACAGTTCTCGTTTTGCCTTGCCCAACTCAAGTTACATCATGCTTCTTGGCCGCCACCCATTGTAACAGAATTTTGCAGGAACATCTTCTTTATGTCTGCTACATATAGAAACGTAGATGAAAACTTCATGCGAAGCACCTCGGTGTCAACCCTATGTCTAATTTTAGATTACCGCGTAGCGTACATAGCCGCGTCATCGTTAACAATAGGCGTTGTCTTCATGACGTAGGCTGACGTTAGGCTATACACAATTGTAAGTCTACAAAAGTGATATCCCTTCATTTCGGCTAGCCTCTGTAATTTTACAACCTCTCCGCCATGCTGTTTTGCAAAAAATTAACAATGTAAAAGCGACCGACGATATCTGTATTTAAACGATAAATGTAGATCAATTTAAAATTGCCATATACCCATAAGGCCTAAGTTAATGTTAGGCTAACTAACGGTTTTTTTTTACCTTACACATTTACTGTAACATAACATGTAACTGTACGCATAAGTTAGATTTTAACTTACATGCTTAAAGTAAAGCAATATTACAAATGACACTTCTTAATTTACTTTACCAAATACGTTAGATAATCGGTACTTCATGTGTAAGAGTTAAGACGACATCCAGATATTTCGAGAGGAGAATCATATATATTTTTGCGCACGGGTATAGCAATTAAGTACTTCTTATGCGACCTTAGTTGACCCCGGTAATACTACGCTAGATTAAATACAATGCACGCATGAATAGTAATAATACGAATTTTTAGAACTAAATTCAAAATAAAAGCAAAAAATGATATATAGACCCCAAGTTTCCATGTGTTGCATTGTGTATTAGTGACTAAGACCATGGAGCTATCTGTTTATAGCTCCATGCTAAGACCGAACAACACCTACAAGGTATTGCGACGTTATAGTGTAACTACACTTGTTTTACAGTTAATGAGCTCAGAGTCAGAGCAGTTTTCTTGAAGCCCCGCCCCCAAAATTTGTTCTGTCGTATGAAATTTCGCGAAACTGCTTGAGATATACCCCTCTGGTTTCGAATAATCCAATGAAGGCGTCGCTAGCCAACATGATGCGGTAAGTTGAATCTCACAACTTTTATTTTTCGTAATAAAACAGTAAACAATTATATTTTGTCGTACTTTTCTGATAAATATCCATTGAATTCGGCGCTTTTTTTCATGGCTCCAAAAAGTGCCGTTAAACTTGCCGTGCACTTGACTTCGTTACAGGAGAAAAATGCACATTTATGGCAAAATTGGCTATATTGGACTATGCACTTTTTATTGATACCAAATTCGCAATTGGAAATGCCCTAGTCTTGTCAATAATTTAAGTATAATCTTACGGCAAAACACAGCGCTATGTAATACAGATGTTAGGATTTTGTATTGGTTCTGCGGATACATCTCTATGTTCCGACATCTATGTTCCGACATCTATGTTCCGACATCTATGTTCCGACATCTAGGGCCGACATCTCTATGTTCCGACTTCTCTATATTCCGACGTCTCTATAAGTTCCGACAAAAAAAATAATTCGGGACAATTTTTTTTATCCAAAAAATCGTTTGCACCAAGAAAGAAGTTTTCAGACCCTAATATTTTTGTGACCGAAATCTTTTTGGTCTAACATTATTTTGGACCAACATTTTTTTGAACCAACATTTTTTGGGATCAAAATCCCCCCCCCCCCAAATGTGACCCAAAATTTGTTGTGCCCAAACAGTGCTTGTGACCAAAAAGGTTGTTTCATTTTTTGGACACAAATTCTTTCGACCAAACTTTGAGACCAAAAAAGAATACTGCAAGCGGCGCGGCGTGATAAATTTTTGTTGGTGCCCCGCGATGTTTTGTGTCCACACTGCAGGCGAATTTTGTTTTAATGCTCAAGCGATATCTATAGTTTTCACGTTGACCCGTCCTACAGATATGTAATTTAACAAAGCCCGGGCAATGATTGGTCACACACCACGAGGTCGCGTGGAGTGTGGACATATGATATGGCAAGCCGTTTTAGTTTTTATTCACTATTTGATTATATCACTAATTATTTGATGCACTCCTAGCAAGGGCGTAGGAACCGGGGGATGGGGCGCCAGCCCCCCCCCCCAGTGAAAATTATGGGGGCGGAAGTATCATTCCGCCCCCCGCTTTGCAAGTCAGAAAACCCCTTTTTCATTTCCAAATGAGAAAAAAATCTCATTTGGAGCACCAAATTGCATCTAAGGCCAGGTGAAAATGCAAAATTATTTACAAAATGGAGTGGGTGTTGAAGTGTGCTATATATTGCACCAAATTGCATCTGAGGCCACCTGGAAATGCAAAAAAAATCCAAAGGGGAAGGGGCACAACCCCTTAGACCCCTCCCCCAGGCCGGCCATCAGTCTACAGCCCCCCCCCCACTCAAAAGTACCTTCCTACGCCACTGACTCCTAGTAAAATTTCACCAGGAGCCGGTCAGTATGGCACCTACCTAAATCCTGGTTATTTGCACCGGGATATCCTGGTTACACGTGACCCCAATCCTGGTTAGAGTTCTTTCACCCCATCTTGATTAACCAGGATTAATACGGCCGAAATTCCCTTTCCACTCCTTTTTGTGTGTCTTTTGTCAATAACGATTGGATTAAACAACTTTCCTTAGTCAAATTCAACCATTACCAGACCTATACATTGGTTAATGTCTGAGAAATTGACCTTCGAAAATGGTTAGTTTTACCTAAATAAATATTAAAATAAATAAAACTTAAATATTAATGAGAGTGACGTCAAGAAACCCCGTGCATATTCTACAAGAAAAGAAAGCAATTTTCGCACAACTGGGGACTGACTGTGTAGCGATTTAATACGGCTCTGCTACGGAAACTTGAACAGTGCCACCATTCACAGTGTAATCTACAACAATGTGCAGATTTTTATTTGTGACTTCTCGCTCGTCACTAGAAAATGCAGAGAGACAATGTTCCAGTACAGTGTCGTGGACGTGGGAACTAAGCTAGCTATTAAAATGTTTGTGTGGTGGGAGGTGGTGATGGTGTGAACAGTTGTGTGCACGAAGTAGGGCGGGGGGGGGGGTGATCGAATTTATTGATATTTATTACCACAACCTTGTATTAGCATACACCATTTGACATCTATTTTTGGTCTAGCTCTTAAGTAGCCCCCTTTACTCATTCAGGTCACTAAATCATTCAGGGTAATTTGGGATCGAGTTTATTATTAAGTATAGTACAAACTTGTGCTTAGAGCTATATATATGAAAGTTAGGTATATACCTAACTTTTATTGTAAATGTGCCTTAGAATGCACCATGCATTTGACGTTTTAACAATCCTGGTGGGAGGACTCCCAGTCCAACTTAAATATAAGTCCACTTCAATGAAGATCACCCCCCTCGATCCTTTAAAAAAATCCTTCATTCGACTTTGGCTCTTCCAATAGTTCAGCTTCCCCTATCTTTAACAGTCGGGGTAAATTTTGAATTTGATATCCCCTCCCCCCCCCCCCTGCACACGCACACATTTGAAATCCTGTGCATGCCATAGGACCCATGGCGGGGCTATATTTCACTAACCCCACATAAGCTTGTACATGGTTTTCAATAGGCCTATCCAGAACTGATATCAGATTCAATCATCAGAATCTTGTAGGAGGATGTATAGCCTATAGTATAATTAGTAGTTTTCAAGAGTTGTATCTTCCTGCCTCCCCCCTCCCCCTCCCTTCTACGGGGCAACTTTAATTTTGGGCACAGTCGGACAAAGAACAATGTTTTGCTGCTGGGATAGGAATTATGGTTTTGATATCTTCCATGGAAAAATGACTGGTTTTTATAATACAATAGTCTAGCATGGGAATCTCGACTTTTGTACCTCTAAAAAAATTCCACTACGAATTCGAAATTGTATATTATTCTCGAAATTATCTATTTTCCCGACTCTTTTTAATTGTTGTAGTTAGAGGTTTAGCGTTACCAAAATAAAGTTTCGATTCCAATTTCCTAATATCAGATTGTTTATCCCAGACTAATCACTTTTATTATCCAAATAGTGGCTATCAATAGTTCAACTTGATCTGCAAAATTTCGACTATAGTGAGCCAATCATTTTTGACTCTCTCAAAATTATTATGCAAAATTATTATGCTGACTATTATGCTGTCAATGTTAAAAGCTTGGGCTATTGACTCAATCATACTTGCCACATACCAAAATCTCTCATAAGCTGAACAATTTACTCGAAAATCTAAAATCTAAAAGTTTCAACTTGATTCTCGAAATTTCATCATTTTGTATGAAATCGTTTAAACAATTTGCCACAATTTTGTAAAAAACATCGGCCTTTATTCTCGGAATTTTTTTAACCTCAAATTTGGATTGTTTTCTCGAACATAAATTTTACGATTCAAGAGTTCGAATTTCCGCAAATTATCGACTTTTTATCTTATATAGGAACTCGACAATTGATTCCAAAATCGACTCAACATCAATTTTTTTTAAAATAATTTTTCTTTAAATGTTACTATTTAAACGTTCAATATTTCAAACTGTCGTAGATTTTTTCAAGGCCAAATACGCCAAAAATTGTCCCTCCGGGCCCCCATTCATCGTCAGTCGGGAAGGGGGAACAGCCGGGTACGTATAGTGGATCAGTCGGGGGTTTTGGAACTTCAGCCATAGGAGAACTATACGTGCCACCCCACTGTTCACGCAAATTAGTAGGTTCATATTACCGCAACCTATAGCTTGCACTTAATTGGGGCATCTATAATGTCGACCTAATCTAATTTAAAGTGAAATACATCGTTTGAATATGTTCTGAGGAAAAGGTTCCCAGATCCCCCACATATGCCAGAGTCGGCTTCTACCAGTGCATTCCCCTGGCAGCTATACACCCTTTCTTAAATCCCTTTTTTTCCATATAACTTGAAACTTTCCCTCTACCCCGTCCCACGTCCTTTAAATTATATGCAAACCATTGCAAGGTTTTCCTACCCTGGGGCGGCGATTTGTTTCAAATATTGGGAGGGGGGACATTTGCTTGGATGCAGGCGAATTACTATCAAAGCGGAGTGCCACCATTGGTTGGCGCGCAGCGTATACATGAAAATTTCTGGTTTTGATAGCCCCCCAGATCACCGGAAATGGCACTTCTCGGGCTTGAAAATGACCAACCAGATGTACACTTTTGCATGAGAACCAAGTTTTTCCCAATAGTGTTTTTCATTCATAACCTTTTTCAAGATTGTCACAAGTCACACATCATGTTCGACCTCATCGCATCTCCTGTGGATCATTGCTTTTGTAGGTAATTCTACGTAACGCCCCACAATACCCGTCAGCCCCACTTTTCAAGGTTTTAAGCCCGTTGTTTGTTCAGAAATTGAATAATAAATTCACTTCAAAACATACCCATAATGTTGCACAAAATTTCATCTATGGACAACCAATATAGAAAAAACCCCTTCATCCCCAACAGACCGGTCAAAATTGCACGAGTAGAGGGAAGTATGATGAAGAATATACGTTGGTCAAGGAATTTTCGAAAATTCAGACATAGTTAATTTATTGGTGTACAAATATTAAAACCTCTAATAACAGCTACTATAAACCTTCGATATCATAAAAAAATATGCTCGAGGGGGGGGGCGGTCTCCACCCTTCGCCCCCCCCCCACTTGGCTACGCGCCTGCGGTTAGAAATCTTGTAGGAAACAGGTCAAATGGAAACCCAGTGAACCCATATCGTTGTGGATCATATATGATTTTACGTACTTACACTCATACACAAGAGATGTACAGACATAGGCCTATATGATAATAATCATGAGTGACAACATGCTTTACGGTCACAGGTCACAGAAACGACCACGAAGAGTCATTTACCTCATGCAACATGTGTTGGATGAAGTTTTAGCCACCGCCAAATATGATTTGGATAACTAATCTCACGCATTATTTTCTATTTATTGCCACACAAAAAAATTATGCCACCAAATGTTCACTCGGGGGGTGGGGGTGGGCTATTAGATACTACCGTATATCCCCACCTAAAATATT
>KN882599.1:61205-71684 GCA_000934455.1 Apostichopus parvimensis
CCTTTTTTATCGGCAAACCAAATTTCATTACGGATGCGGTCCGTCTAGCTATTCATTTCGCAAAAAAGTAAAAACTACTTTCGGTCAATTATATAGTAACAAATTGTGACACGGTTAGACAGGCGCTTTGCGAGGAATTTGCCAAGGGAGGGGCGAAGCTTGTGGGCAAACTATCTAAGCGTAGCGCCACCATAAGTTGGCGCGAAGCGCAAGAGAAAATTTTGGCCGAAAATGCCTCCCATGCAGATCGCTGGAAATGGCACTTCCCATGCCTTGTAAGTACTTACAAGTACCTTGCATCTAAGCATTTTCTATTTTGAAATTACTAGCGATATCATAAAAAAATATGCTTACAAAAAAAACTATGCCACCAAATATTGGGGGGGGGGATATTAGATACTATATCCCCCACCTAAACTATTGGGGACATGTCCCCCCGTCCTCCCCCCCCCATGATCGCCGCCCATGTTCCTACCAAAAAATCTCTCCCCACTTCGATCGTCGTTCTCAATTCTCAGTCCCTTTCTGCTCCTTTCCCTTTCTACTCCCACCCCCCTCCCCCGCCCCCATTGCCTTTCCCTTTCAGTTTCCTTTACCCGTGCCGTGACTATCCCCTTCTGAAATTCTCGTTACCCGAGTCCCGCGTGCTCATTTTCCATTCTCAATACATTTACACTCATTTCTAGCTGTAATATATCCATAAAATTTAATACCAAACTGGTTTCAATTGCAACTTTTGCGTTTTGTCCTAAATCATTCTACAAATATTCACTCAATATTCATACCAATGCATAATAGAAAATAGTTCGATTTCTTTGCACTATTTACGTACTCTTTGAAATCACATCCAAGTACAAAAAAGGCTTTGCGTAGTAAACAACTTACGCTGTTAGTAAAGGCCATAGTGCCATTTACATACAAACACACATACATACATAATCACACACATACATGTATAAATACGATACCTCGAAATGTACACATGTACTAATACTATGCCTGCGCATAGCACAATCATAATAATAGCTAGGCCTAGGATAGACATTGCTACACTTATTAACGGACCTCGATCAACACCAGCTCATTTTCCATTGAGGCGAGCTCGACTTTTACGGTTAAAGCGTCATATTTTATTCATGTCTTCAATCAATATGTTATGCTAGAAGCGAAGGACACAGACAAATAACACCTTTACTTATAACATGTAAGTATATGCTGAAGCAAAAAAAGCCATCAAGTTTGGTAGCTTAGGCTGACCTTACTTGTAATGTAAGTCTACGTACTGTAGTGTAAACCTGTGTTAGGCATTTTTGTACTTTTTTTCCCCCAAGGCCTAGCTTAAAGTTAATGTAACTTAAACCTAGGTTCAGACAGTTGTTCACCATTCATTGGATTTTAATAGGGTAATTGTGAGACTAACTTGGCAATGAGAATGATGGTCTGACCAAGTCTAAACCATAGTCCATAGTAGGCCTAGTATTAGTAAGGCCTATAATTCCTAATGTAAGTATATCATTATCAATATACATGTGCTGTATGGCGTATGTGGAGCATAATTTGTAATATACTGTGGACATTATGCCATCTTTGTTAAATTTGTAAAGCATTTTTAAACTATCTTTAAAGCTAAATATGCCATTCAGTAACTAATGCATGGGGCCTAATTCCCCAATACTTTCAGTGAAATGAAAGACGGTTCTTTTCATCATTTTACTTCATTGTATTAATAGAAGGAAATTGTAGACCTGTATAAGAAAATTAACTACTGTATGTCCAGACGAGGCCAACTGGGCAACTGTGGTAGGTAAGATCAGGGAGCTGCTAGTATCGCTCTCCCTGGTAAGGGTTGTTGTATTGTACAGTACATCATAGTATGTAGGGCTAAATAAAACTACTTGCTTCTAAATGAGAAACTTTAACAATTAACCTTTTGTTCTTTATCAAGGGTGCAGCAAGTTTGTCACTTCTTTTTGATGTGTGGGCACCCTCCTTGAACTGGGGTGTCCAAGGACAACCAATTTTGCAAGATGTTTTCATCTCGCATAGTATTGGTCAACCATTACCTCCATGCTCCTATCCCAGATTTGGATGTGGTGTTTTCCGACTTTCGAAATTCTAAAGTGACACAGGTTCCCGTCCTTCGAATTTTTGGATCGACCCCAGCAGGTACGTTTATCAAATGTAAAAAAAATTTGCAGTTTAGTCTTGTAGTTTGTTGGAAAGTTCTAAAACGTTTTAACTTCAAAAAGAAATGGATTCAGGAATTCTTAATGTATAGTGCTGTATCCTTATTTGTATCTGACACAGCTTATTCTGAGGCTACAACCTATGCTTAAAGAGACACACACAGAAAGTCTATCAAGTTGTAACATCGGCACTCGTTCTTGATCAACCACACTTAAAATTTATACCAGATATACCTAGCCTAACCAATTTTTTGAAAAGAATCAGGGTTGAAATTTGCTCTAGTCATGAACTAAATGACAAAGATTCTTTACCCCGAATCGCACCTCTTTGGACGAGAGGGGTAGATAGCCCTGTGGATATATTCGATGCTGGACTTGTCTTGAAATCCAATCCTTCACTGTCTGGGATATAATGAATGAAACTGAAGTGTGAGCCTTTGATATATTGTATGTTTTAGGCCTGGCACCTCCAAATAGAAATGTCAAAGATCAGCATGAACCAAGGACTAGATTAGAGATTGAGTTCTCTGCAATTCATTTCTCACTATTCCATATTCATTTGTCATTTGAATATTCCATAATTTTTACCTCGCAACCAAAAGAACTTGCTTTAGCTGCATACTGCATTTTCCCCTGTAATTTGTGATAGCTAGTATAAGAAGACTGTCCTTCCTCTCACAGACTTTCAAAGGCATGAGTTTTGTTTGGGGGGGGGGGGGGGGCAACTGCTAACTCTGTTGAAAACTCAAAGCTTCAGAGATGAGTGTACAGTTGATATGCACCACTCATATATTGTAACAGCATGCCATTCTTTCTACTATCTATCTCTACAGGACAAAAAACGTGCCTTCACATTCATGGGGTATTTCCCTATTTCTACGTGCCTTGCGATGAAACAGAGGTTACTGACAAGTTGTTATTACAGTTGGCTCTCAGTATCGACACCGCCTTGCAAGTTGGATCCGGTAATGCCAACAAGTATACGCAGCATGTCTTTAAAATTACAGCCGTTTCGGGGAGGTAAATGAAATTAATTCTTAAAAACATAACTATAGACAAGAATGTTGAAAAATTTAATACCATCTCTTTATGGTCTAAAGTTTTTAACCTCTTTTATTAGAATTGAATGGTAAATCTTAGTTTGAAAATGGAGAAAATTGTCAGGAGATTGTTTCTGAGAAACTTGTGCTAATGTAAGAACATTTGTTACAATGTTATTTTGTAGTCTTTCAGAAGTTTTTCTTTCCAGAAATAGTATGATAATTATCATACTAATCTTAAATCTTTGCTTCCCCATTGTAAAACAAATCAGGGGGTAGGGGGAATGGGGGTGGTTTAGGGAGTTTCTGGGAAAACTGGAATTTGATACTGAAGTCAAAAATCATATTGCACACTCACAAAGATTTGTTTGAAAAGCTGAGTGTGACAGTCAAACACAAAGAAGTATTGCACATTTACCAAGTTGTGTATTCAATTGAAGTGATGTAACGTAATTATCACATTTGGGAAGGTCCAAAAAGAAAATATAGTCGTTGTTAGGTTAGACTCAGATTCTTGAACCGGTTAATCATAAAATCTCTTTTAAAATTCTATCTTGTGTTTCAGACAGCTGTATGGGTACCGTTCAAGTGAGAGGCAGTTTCTCAAGATATACTTCTATAATCCGTTTGTGCTCAGAAGGTGAGGACCAATTTAAGCCCTCTCTTTTGTATTCCATTGTAACCAGGCAGAAACCGATACCTATCCTGGTTGTCTTTAGTCAGATCTAATTTTGGTAATTTGTACTAGTATGTATCTGGGCCCCCCACCTTAGTGATTGCAAACAGAACATGGTCATACGAGGTCATCATAAATCTTGGACGTCTTGAATCTCTCAGAGTACGATAAATTATTGCAAGACTGAATCTTGGTTGACCATCGTTCAGCAAGATTCATTGGTAGAGTTAAAAGATAGAGGTCAAAGTTGGTATATACTCTAAAATCACGGTACAGCTTGCTTGCAATCCATACTGTCTGTGAAGGCCCTTATTCAGTGAGTAAAAGACCAGTTTCATTCTTAGTGAAGATACAAACAAATGCATAAGAGGGAGAGAGGAAAGGGTGTCAATTTGAACTTTGAAATTTTAAGTTTGTATGTTAGTCTTCCTGTCAGCTGCAGATACTTACTGTTTTGGTGATTAGCATAGGTCAAATGAGGTCAAACATGCAAATAGTGTAAGCCTAACTACGCCAGATGGCTGATTAGTACATGGTACTGTACATAATGTTAAGGAACATTGTGCCTGCACGAGGTTCTAAATTTGTAACGAGGCATCTGAAGATTTTGAGTTGGCCGAGCAACCAGGTACCGAACGACCAAAGTTGGTTCGGTAATCGGGTACCTGACAAGATGTCATTGTGGAAATGATGCACCACATTCTAGTTATCTTTAGCATGGCCCTCCAGTAAGAGCTCGCTTGTGGTGTAGCACTGTAATTCTAATAGACACATGTTGCAGTTTCCATATGAAAACCTTCCTCATGTATAAAACAAGAGACTAGAATAAACTTGACAAATAAAGGAACTTTATTAAAAGCATTTGGAGACCTATCCTTGAATCCCTCAATCATTCCCCAATGGTTTTCATTGTGTTTTTTTATCAAGTTTTCTGACTTGCTCAAATGGATCCCTGGAAAAAAGCAAATAGCTGCTTGCCTTGTACTGGACTTTGTACGTTGTTTGTACACAGATAACAATATGTAATCGATCCTGTAATAAAGCCCACTGACACAAGGAGTACTTGAAAAATTCTTGGCAAGAATCCAAAAAAATTTGATACACAGTTCATGCACGTAGATTGTACTGATATTCTAATATCAAACAAAGCATACAAACATCACATGTGTAGACTTCTGAACAAAACACCACGGTTCCTTTACCCCGTACAATGGCACTTGTTGCGTTGTTATGAAAGCATTTGGGGAAAACAACCTTGACTACTTCATAAATGTACAGTGCTTTCAAGAACTCTGGTCAAAACACAGAAATTCACAATAAAAGCTACATTTTTATTTAAAATCACAGCACACACCTGTGACTGTACAGGCTTATGGGAGCACCTCCATAATTATAAGCTGTGACTACAGGCCCTTTTTTTTTTTTTGACGATACGGATATTATGTTGATCTGTGAAAGGTTATAGAAAAATGTTTTCGTTGGCAAGGCATCCCTCTCTAAATCTTTGATTACAGAGCATTTTTCGGTTTAAATTGTCCCATTAACTGTAGAAACAGTATCCAAATCTGGCGTGCCTTGAAAATTGGCAAACTACTTCCCATGCAGTGTGCATACAGAACTCTAAAATTTGGAAGCATTTAAGCCGTTTCAGGTCGCAGACGTGGTGTGCCCATTCAAACTGATTGTCCTAATATTCCGGTTCACTTATTCACCATTTACTACACCTTTCATTTCCTTCAGAGCTGCCGAACTTTTACAGACCGGTGCTATACTGAACAAAGTCTTTCAACCGTTTGAATGTCATGTGCCTTTTAATCTACAGGTAAATTCTCTTTTGTTAAATTTATATTTTCTAATAGATGTCGAGTGGTAAATGTCACCACAGTTTATTCATCGTTATTTAAATAAATAGACTGTACTACGGTGAGCTACATACAGTGTGTTTTTGTCTGCTCAAATTTTAACTACTATCCAGATTAGGCCTTGGGGGATCGAGTTTTCAAAGTGTGGAATATCCATTCTGAATATTTTGTCAGCCGAGGGTCATTGGAAAAGTGCATTGACTTTCAGTACATTGTAAAGTGTAGTCAGCTACAGTGCATTGACTGTTAGTACATTGAAAATTGTAGTCAGCCTCCTCCATTGACTGTTAGTATATTTGTATGAAGGATGTCCTTGACAGTGACACTGATCCCTGTTACCTAGCAACAGCAGACTGTCTGTGTACCTTTCAAACATACCATATCACTTGGTATTCGTGCATAATGTATTGTGGGAAGTGGTCACACGCTGCCATATCAGCCAATCAGAGCCTAGCTATAATGACCACTTAGCTACCTCTAAGTCTCAAGTTAAAGGTCAGTAGGCATCCAGTGGGAAAGAAAAACATACCTTTATTGTTTCATGTGTAAAATATGCCATCATTTCATATGTGATCAATTGGATGCAAGCAAATTGTTTGAAACTAAATCCAGAAAAAACGGAACTCATCGTTTTCACACCAAAGTTTCAGGGCAATTCCTCTGAAAATATTTGTACAAAAATGGGATTGAGTTACATAATTCCTGTTTCAGTGGTGAGGAATTTGGGTGTGCAGCTTGATCACAATCTTTCGATGGAAAACCTAATAGACTCCATTTCAAGGTCAGGTAATTGGCAGATTGTTAATATTGGAAAAATCAGGCTGTATATTACCGATGAAGCATGTAAGACATTGGTTGACGCCCTTGTGACATCAAAATTAGACTACTGTAATGCCCTACATTACATGGTCTGCCTCATATAAGCTTACTGACCCACTTCAGCACGTTCAGAATTGCGCAGCACGGCTTGCAAGTAGCACACATAGATTTCAGCACATAATGCCTGTGTTGCGTCATTTGCATTGGCTTCAAGTTCATTACAGGTCCAATTTCAAAATCCATTTACATACTTATAAGGTTCTAAATGGTTTAGCCCCTGTCTACCTCACATATCTTGTGCATAAATATCAACCAACTAGATCTCTTCGGTCCGAAACACAAGTCATAATTAACTAAACCCTATATCAGAACATCTACTTACAGGACCAAGCGGTTTGAACAATCAACCCCCAACAGTGTGGAATGATTTACTGGATAACTTAGCCAAGTGTGCAATAAATATTAATGAATTCAAAACACATGTGAAAACTTACCTTTTTAGAGCTGCCTTTTTATTGATTTCAGGAATAGTGTATATATTTAAAGATATATTTAAGTTCATTAACTTCATTTAAAGCTTACTTTTGCCATGATGTTGAATGTGGCGGTTATTTTGGCTTTCTACTATTTATCCCTTTTTACCTTTTGATAACAATATTACATTTCATTTATTGTTTATGTTCTTGTCTTGTACGTTTTATCGTAAAGCGCCATACAGCGATTCTATATTGGATAAAGGGGATATATAACTTTTGTAAAATACAAATATGAATATATCATTCTGGGTTTGTCTTAAGTTTGGCAAACTTTGTAAATAATAGTTTCAGAAACCTATTCTGTGAACTGTAAACGGATCGTGAAAAACTGAAAGCAAAAGTCAACTTGAGGTCAAATTATTGGTTATGTGCAGATAGCTTTGTATCTCTCTATCTCATCAGTTTATGATCTCAGCCAAGTATCAACCGAACACATCGAAGATGGCGATAGTACATTGCCTTCGTTTTTTATGTACATGTAAGAAGTACAGGTGTATAGAATGCCAAAACCGACAAAAATGCAGAAAAAAAATTATGGAAACCTATTAGTCATTATGTGAATACAATGACCAAGAACAACTTTTAGTCCTTACGTGGCCCTAATAGCACCTCCACAAAATGACCTAGAACATTTTATTATCATGCGATCCTAACACTGCCACAACAGCCACACATTGACCGCCAATACCAACAATATTCACAAGTCCTTATGTGGGGATTCGCATATCGCCACATAAGGACTAACGCAGTTTGTTAGTCCTTATGTGGCGATTTGAATATCCACATAAGGACTAGTAGTTAAGGCAGTTTGTTAGTCCTTATGTGGCGATTCAAGTATCCACATCAGGACTAACCCAGTTTGTTAGTCCTTATGTGGCGATTTGAGTATCCACATAAAGAGTAACGAATATTGTCGATTTTGGCGCGTAGCAAAAACTTAGTTTATCATTTGTCATGCGGTGGGGCTATTCAAGAAAAAGTGTCAGTTTAGGGGCGCAACTACAAATGTTGTATACGCTTTATTGTACATAGGGAATGCAATGCAGTCATTAGTGTACAGCTACTAGCACAAACTGCCTTAGTCCTTTTATGGATACTTGCAAATTGCCACATTAGGACTAACGAACTGCGTTAGCCCTTATGTGGATACTTGAATCGCCACATCAGGACGTTAGTCCTTATGTGGATACTCCCAAATCGTCACATAAGGACTAACGAACTGTGTTAGTCATGTGGATACTCAAATCGCAGCATCAGGACGTTAGTCCTTATGTGGATACTCGTAAATCGCCACATAAGGACTACCGAACTGCGTTAACTACTGTAGCCCTTATGTGGCAATATGCGAATCCCCACATAAGGACTTGCGAATGTTGGCGATCATTATGTTGCAGTGTTAGGATCGCATGCTAAATAAAATGTTCTTGGTCATTATGTGGTCATTGGTCATTTTGCTGCTCTTTTTGTCGGTTTTGGCGTTCCATACAGGTGTGCCATTTATAGCTACATGGCATTCGTTACAAGTGACTGGTTAAGAGTCTAGCATGATTCTGCCTTATGCTAAACAGAATCAGAATGTGTTTTTTTTTTGTTATGTGGTTTGTTGAATTTTAACTTATTAGAATCAATAGTGGCTTACCTTATCGATATCAGTGAAGAGACAACAGTTCCTTTATTTGGAACTCTCTACCAATTGCACAGTACGATCCTTAATTAAAATGGTGCTGTAGATAACGAAAGAAACGAAAAGGAAAAAAAGAAGAAGACAGAAGGTTATGGATTGCATACATGGAGCAGTCAATGCAAATTATTGAGTTGATTGGCAGCATTTGTTAATCATAACATATATAAGAGTGAGGGTGTTGTGGTTGAGGCAATCGAGAAGCGATTTAAGGATTGCAGGTTCGACACCCGACCAGATCATCACAGTACGTTGTGCCCTTGGGGGCAAGGCACTTAATCCTCCATCGCCTCTCTTAATCTAGGTGTAAATGGAGACTTGTGAGGGGACTTGTAAATGTAGCGCGTGCACCGGTTGGTGGCTGCATCCTATGGGAAGTCCCCCAGGAGACACATAGATGGGGTACACTGTAGTGCCACAGGAGGGATTGCTTGAATCGTGCACACTTTGGTGGGTGGGCGTGACAAGTTACCAATGACTAGGGGGGTCTAGGGGTTAGTGTCATCAAGTCATGTGAGGGAACCCTGGCCTTGAACAAGACTGTAAACCTTCAACTTTGAACTTCGTAAAATAAATAACATATAGTCAGTGTTGTAAGTCGAGTACTTTTTATCCTAGTACCAAGTACTTCCGAGTACTTGAGATTCGGAGTGACAAGTACCAAAGTCTGTTTACTGCTTTTCAGGATCCGAGCACAGAGTACCGGTGTCTGAGAAAAACATTTTAGAATCAGAGTACCGGGTACAAATACTTTTTCATCTCGATTACTTCTCGAGTACTCTTTGCTAATTATGCTCGTAACGGGTCTCCCGAGGATCCTCGTAAAGCGAAATATGAAACAGTGGAATTTGATGAGATTGATCGAATCTTGTCATTTTTCTGCTGAATTCAGAAGGATCAGAAATCATCTTCACTTGACCATGCTCAAAAGTAAGTATGGTTTTGCATCCAACAGTAATTCTTGGTTAGCTGGTTTGGAATTGGTGCTTTCCAAAAGTAGTCATCTACGTTTAAGAGAACTTAAAGAAAGACATATTCCAATGGGTTGTCATCAACATTTAAGGGAAGTAGGTTGCAATCTCCATCCAGGGTTGATAAGACCTATTTATAACCACGTCGTTGGTGATGAGAAGAAGTGGCACCGAAGGCAGATTGTTACGGTGAGAGCAAGGGGTATTTATGTAAGACTTTGGATGGTTATTATTAGTTGCTTTGCGAACTTTCTATCAACCAGAGGTGGTGGACTATATAGATGCCTGTGATACTGAAATCTTAGACAGGCAGTCGTGTTTAATTGTCAAAACCTTAAAATCAACTCAGTTGCTGGCGTGGGATGTTAAGACTTTTGTGAAGCAATCAAGTCGAACCTATAAAATCGACAAAACTGATCTGTTTGTTGGCATTACTCTCTCTGCTTTTGACAAAGTTCATCGCAGTTTCTTCTCGGGTACAGTATTTTAATTCAGTGTTTAACAAAGGAGATACTTGCAGTATGTCGGTTGAGACTGTTGAACATCAGTTGATGTTAAGCAACACTCCTGTTGGTGCAGAAGAATTAGTTTTAACCTACAACCAAACACGAGTGAGACTTCAATATCAAACCGATCGAATGTCTAATATTATTTCCAAGTCTTCCAAAAATTGTTTTAAACTTCATTTGTGAGCTTTCACATCATCAA
>KN882599.1:89402-105026 GCA_000934455.1 Apostichopus parvimensis
AATCCAATTCTGTCCAAAAGTAATGTTATTCAAATATTGCCTCAACCTGTCAACAGAAATTCTCGAAACTTACTAGAATGTTTTTATTATTCTCTTTATAATTCTTTTTTTTTTCTTTCACAGAGATGAGAATTTGATTCCAGAGATGGATGTAACAAGTGCCTTTAGTCAACCTGGAGATCTGTCAACTCAATTATCTCAATTAGATGGACAGAATGACCCTAGACCAGGTATGAGACCGGGTATGAGACCGGGTATGAGACCGGGTATGAGACCGGGTATGAGACCGGGTATGGGACCGGGTGTGAGACCGGGTGTGAGACCGGGTATGAGACGGGTGTCAGACCGGGTGTCAGACCCGGTGTCAGACCCGGTGTGAGACCAGGTATGAGACCAGGTATGAGACCTTTAAGAAGACTTGAGTATGAATTAAGAGTTTGATTTGATATTCTACTAAAAAAAGTCACTAAAATGTAGAAATTTAGTCTCCTGGAGGCCAAGATACACTGTTCCAAGATGAAACAGGTGCTTTAAGGCCATCTCAGACTTCTCAACTTGATCGAAAAAGTGACCCTAGACCAGTCAGTTATCAGTACATGATGAAGTTTGAGTTTCATCGTGATGTAAACCACAGGTTTTACTTTCTGCAAGCAACCGCACACTGTCCCTTCTCAACTCAGCCTTGTGACCTAGTTATCTATAATCATCAAGGCACTGAATGTCTGACCTCATAAACTCTTTCTGTCTACAACTGATGCTTATGTAGGTCACAAGCCAATTGATTTCCACAAAATGGGTAACAATTGTCGAAACTGGGCAGTTTTAGTCGTGAACAGTCGGACACTGCCGGTTGGTAAAATGCTTTGCATTTGCTTTTTCCCGACTGAATCTGATGGGACTTCAAAACTTAAACTCTAGGCTTTTCCAAAATGTTCTATGTTACAAAATTTGAAAGGAGTCATGTAGCTTCCAGTCAGTCAGTGTGCAGCCAGCTAAAAACAAAAACAATATTGAAATTATATAAAAACTAATTCTAGATATGACCACTTAAATATAAAAGATATGACTTATAACAAAGACCTATTCACATGGAATCAAGCATAGTAGTGCAGGTGCTAATCCTTACTGAACTATACTAATTCTAAGTTTAGTATGATTAATCTAATTGTATCTACTTAATCTAGTAAGTCTCTATTAATCTCATTAGCTTAAAGCTTGTGTCATACTCCTAAAACTCAGTCCAATTGCACTAAATGTAACCAAACGGTGCTCAGCTGTACAATTGTCTTGTCAGTTAATAACTGTTTACTCAACATAACTACATTGTAGGTGTATGGTACTAACAATTTTACATATTGCTGAAAGGTGGTTGCTGCTTAGTGATAAATTCACTTTGCTTGGTGCTTAGGTGAAACAGAATGACATAATGCTCAAGCAAAGTCTTTTAAACAAACTTTAACTACTTGTTGCTTAGACTAACTCTATAAAGTGTTGTACTTGTGTGGGTGGTGTAAACTTCATAGGAAAGTGCCTTTTATATATGCATAGTTCTAAATATATCCATTCACTGTGTGACTTTACTGAACCTTGCTAAATTATTACGTTTGGTGTGTAACCTGATTGTGTATAGCTTAAGTTTAGAGTGCTAAGGAGTGTAATATCGTATTGATTAAACCTTTTTATACTGCAACTTACAGTCTTCAAAAGTAGTAACAGAAATGTGTCAATCATATCTCATTTTATTTGACATGGGGAAACATTGCAGTGAATATCAGGGAACTATTACAAAATGTTGTAAATTAATGGTAAGGACTCTAACTCCCCTCCACCACGCTTTTTTTTATGCTTGAATTTTTTCCTATTTTAATTTTAGAACAGAAGAAGAAATCCAAGCTGCAAATGGTGCAGGAGTTCCGAGCTATAAAGGCGTCCCACCAACTTCAAAAAGCCAATCCGTCTTCCCCTAGCTCTATGCATTCCAGTGATCATCACTTTTTACAAGTTGCGATGACAGAGGACGTTGACAGTGGTGGTGCCGTCGATGGTAGCAAGCCAAAATTAATGGCTGGAAATACTGCAATAGAATCTACAAGTGCAAGTGTAGTAGGTTCAGAGCTCGACGAAGTAACTCAAAGTGGACGACCTAACAAAAGTCGGAAAGGAAGTAAGGTGGTGGAAGAAAGACAAGTATCAATCTCTGAACAAGAAGACACGGAAGGTACGAAGACAGGCAATAAATCTGCGGCTAGAATCAAGATCAGTTCCGGAAATGTCGATTCGGCAGCTAATATCGTTTCCATGGGAAGCCCAGCTAATTCCAAAGGTATTCCGAAACACACTCCAAAGAAAAGAGGCAGACCATCCTCAAACTTGAAGAAGATGAAAGCAGCAAATCCTAAGGAAGCTGATTTACAGGAAAATGTACAAAGTGGTGTTGATAGCACCCATGGAAGTGAATTCAAAGCTGTGGTCTTTGGTGGAGGTTTGAAAATTGAACAGCCTAAAGGAGGTATTAAAGTTACAAAGAAAAGAGGCAGACCTCCATCAAGAGGAAAACAATCAGGTGTTAATAAGATAAATCCTGATGTCGAGTCCATGTCATCAAGTCCTGCAGATAAGTTGAGTAGTCAAGCCAATGATGCAATGATCCACCACCTCATCAGTGCCAAAAATTCTCTCAAACTGAAAGGAAAGAAACGTTTGATGACAAAGAGGAAACAGTTAGATTTTGAATCGAACATTCAGCATTCAAGTAGGGAGAATATGTCACAAAGTAACATGGCCACTTCTGTAGGTAATAATGTTGGGTCTAAGGCAAGTATAGGGAAACCTGTGTCTACCAAAAAGAGAGGAAGGCCCCCAAAGATAAAGCAAAGTATCCATGCTGATGGAGCTGTCCGTAAGCTAAAGAGTGACTCTGAGGAAAAAAGTGACTCTTACAGAGGGCAGAATCGGAAGAAAGTTTCAGATAATTTAGAGAAAAAGAAAACTTCTGACATCGGAATGGGTCTTGACTTACAGATTGACGACAGCTTTAAATCTCAGAGCAAAAAAGTCAAACCTTTGACGCTAAAGAAAGGAAAAGTACTTTTCAAAAATAAGAAAGAGGAGAAGACATTTTTTGAAAGGTCAAATTCACAACCAACAACTTCTCAAAATAGTAGTCACCTGTCAAACACACTGTACGACAGAAACGCTCATTCAGAGGACGATATAAGTCCTCACAAACTTGTGTATAAAGTTAAGAAGAAGAGAGGCAGGCCACCGTTAAAGTTCAAACAAGGAGGAAACGATGGAAAGGCCAACAGCAACTCACCACAATTTGAAAGTATTCATTCCAGTCAGTGCACAGTCATTGTATCCAATGATGGAGGTAGCCCATCTGCCTCTCGTGCCTCTGGTAGCCAAAGCCCCAAAAGTGCCAAGAAGACGAAGAAGAAGAAGAGGAAGAAGAAGAGAAAGAGGAGAAGCGAGGATGACCCTAACGATAACACGATTACCGTTTCGGGAAGTTCGAGTTCAGATGGTCCCGAGGTTGGTCTGAGAGATCGTTTGGGATCTGAAGATGAGAGCTTGAAACCAATCATAGTGAAACGACAGAAAGACAATCAAAGAGATGAACAATTTTATATCCAAAACACCAAAGTGCCTTCATCCATCTACCCTCCTCACAAGGCTGTATCGGCCGGTACAGGTCTACCAAGCAGTACACAACATACCGTTCTGAAACGAAGAGGAAGACCACCCAAAAAACACAAAAAGCCAGCTATAGGATCTGTTATCATGACATCAAATCAGCAAGACGGTCACTATTTGACTCCTCGTCAAGCATTCCAAAGAGCTCATTCAGTCGGTTTGCCTCGTCTAAAGCAAGTGCACGTCAGCCTGAATAAAGTGTCTGTAACAGGAGAACAGATGGATGGTAGTGACTCTGTCGATGAATGTACTATCGTGGTCAGCGCAAGTGAAAATTGTGAAAGCGAATCGCTCTTGCAAACGGACCGTAGTTTATCAGGTACGCCAACGGTAACATCCCCTGTCACCGAAAGGCTAGAGGAATCCATGAAGGACGACAGGGGTGTCACATATGACAGTGCCAAGACCAGTTTGGGAATTAAAGGAACCAAGAAAAAGAAACGACAAAAGAAACCTAAAACCTTGGGGATGAGAACAAAAATGGTTTATCAGATTGGTGACAAGAAGTGGAAAAGAGATACAGTGAAGGTTAAAAACAGAACTCCCAAATTATCACAAAAGGCCCTTTTTAGGACATCCTCTGTTAGTGACAGTTCCAAACTCAATACGAGTGATTCACAATCTGTACACAGCATGACCTCTGATGCAGAAAATGAACAACCCGATGAGATTTTAGATAGCACTGCTGCAGACGACATTCGTAAGGAGACGTCTCTTCAGGTTACACCTTCGTGCAAACTCGACAGACGGGATAGCGTCCAAAACTACGGTGCTGCAAGGGAAGCAATATTGGAGAAAGAAGATACCATTCAGCTTGCCACTGCTGGAAATGAGAACATTGCAAAAGAGATCACACTTTATTCTAAACTCGTTGGAGGCCATTCGATAAATTTAGATGAATTTCCGGCCGAGAAACTACTGACCATGTCCGAAATAAGCCCAAAGGTGATTTTGTACCGATTTGGGAAATGCCAGAGCATCACAGAACCCGCTACTAATAGCGAGCAAGAGAGTAGTCCCGTCGTAGGATTAGGAGAGACCTCGTCGGTGTGTAAGGAAGCACTCACTGCCTTGCCTCGGTCGTCCGATACCTCACCATCGCTAGACTGTAGTCTGTATCAGAGGAAATACATTCCTGCCAACAGTAAAGCTGCCCAACAGAAAAAATCAACCAGCACGAGGATGAGAAAAGTCGTGGATTATACCAAGTTAGCTGGTCTTACGAAATATTATAAAGGTTCAAGGAAGGTTTTAACAGGAAAAGATGCAGTGACGATCGAGGAAGAGGATTCGTCCAAGGAGAACACGTCCGAAGAGGTTGTCGATTTAACGATATCTTCCCCAGAGGAGGAAGAGCAGAAAACTAAAAGTCTCGAATCAGGAAATGATGATATCATAGAAGGATTTTCATCATCAGCGCTGAACGAATCGTCAAGTACTTCAACTAAAGGAAGAAGAAAGAGCAAATTGAGTAAAGGTTTCCACAAAAAGGTAAAGAGGAAAGCCATGAGCCCAGACGGTTCACCTATCAACAAACCTGAGTTGGCCTTCTTAGTAACTCCTCCAAAAATCGTAAGAGACAATTCAAAGCAATCTTCCCTGGATTCACCTCCTATCTCGAATACACCTCAAGCTGACAGCTCGAGCCCAGGGAAAGCTGTCAAGCGGGGTCGTGGTAGGCCGAGAAAATTAAAGTTAAATGAAGATGACAAAAAACAAAGAAAGAAAGTCAAAGCTTTAAGCAAGAAAAAAAGTCCTAAACTGAAAGGAGTTGAGATAACTTTTACTGCCAAAAAGAAAATAGGGAATCATTTAAGTGGGAAGAAAACACTTGAAATGTCCATTGACAAAGATGGTGAGTCAAGAGGTAGGGAAAAAAGTGGCGATGGGGCTTTAAGTTCCCAAAGATCAGCTTTTGATCAAGGAGACCAAAGCCTTTTGAAATCTAGAGATGACAAAATTCCTTTGGTTACAGAAGGAGACGGTTCCAGAATGTTGACTTCTTTGGGAAATCTCTCGAGTGAGGAGATGAAAGAGAAAGGTTCCACACAAAGTGAGAAGAGTGCCTCGATGGTTTCATACGAAGATGAAGATGGAAGGTACCCGTTCCTGAAGACGCCTCCTGGATCACCCTATCGGGATGCACTCTGGAACTTGGCCTATCCGTCGCCTGTGTTTTCTCTGCCAAAGGCATCGCCTCCAAAGTTTTGGTCTCCGACGGAACAGAGTTTGGAAAATGTACCACCGCCGCTGTCTGAAATTGTCCACGCTTCTTGCCCGTCTTTAAAGACACTGAAATCGAATTCTAAGGACGAGTTGTTGTCGTACGTGAGTCAGGATACGGACAGGGACATCTCGGATGGAACTAGCGGATCACCTCCCATAGACGACTGGGACTCGGATCAGAGCAACGATCCAGTAGAAATAGGGATCACACCGATGGAATTATTCGAAGAAGTCGAAGAAATAACATCCGACACTGAAACCGGCAGAAACGTCTCTCAGGAAATTACTTCGGAATCGTCCGTTGAACGGATCAGTTCGACCGAAGAAGAGGAAAACTCTCGTTGCGAAGAGACGGGAGAAAAAGTGGTAAATAGCAATGAGCATCATCAGGATGATACTAAAGACATGGAAGATGTAGTCAAGGATGCATCTAAAGACCTCCCAGCAGATGGAGCTCTTGAAAAGGAGTCTCACCTTAAAGTTGCCACAGTTCAAGAGTCTTCATCCCAGAAGGAGCTGTCATGTAATGTTGATGGTGATTGTAATAGAGATGACATTGGTAAACAAGAGGCAGATAATAAAAAAGGGATTATCCAAGAAATAGCTACGGATGAGACTGTGGAAGAAAAGGATGGTCTCGATCCATGGAAAGTAGGCAGTGATGTCGATGAGAGAGATACTCAAGACATTGATGGAGGTGGTGACTGTGTACATTCTGATAAAGATACTCAGTCTGACAGAAGTATGCAAGCAGAGACAGCAGAAGATGTAGCCAATGGTAACAGAAATGAAAGTACAGAGGATTGTGCAGGGATTATCTCCAGAAAGGCGTACAATTCTGATGCACCTGGTGGGGATCGTAAGACCACTGCTGACCTTGGTAAGGATGAAGAAAAGGTTGCTGACGATGATGATGATGATGATGATGAGGGGGAGCCCCTGATACCTTATCCTATGAGCATCCCTGATTCTGCCACACCAGTGTCTAGTGAAAGTGAGGATGAAAGTCCATTGCTCGGTCTCCTGGAAGGTGTAAGCCAAGGTAACTTTTCAAGCAGAGATGCAGTTGCGGTAGATGAACGAGATGAACAGGAGAAGACTGTCGACAAAGAAAGCAATGTTTTACCAGAAGAAAAGTCCTCTGACAGAAATCCAGAAAGAAATTCAGGAGATAAAAATGCATTGAGAGAGGAAAATCAACCTTCCCTTATTGCAGGAGAAGTGTCATGTCCTGACCAGCAGACAGGCTATGATGGAAACCAGAAGTCCAATCATGAAGCTCAGAGATGCGATCACGAAAAACATGCCGTAGGTGATTTTCAGCTGTCGTCAGATCAAGTAAAGGAGTCAGGCGATCATCGAGAAGAGATTTCATATCCTGAGAAACGGGCTGGAGATTGTATGAAACAGACGTCGGAGGATGGAAGCCAGACATTGGGTATTCAAAATGAGACACCAGGTCGTGGAGAACTTATTTTAGATCATTCCAAAGAGGAGAGAATTGAAGGAGTACCAAATGGCAATGTTTTCTTAGAGGGAAACAAAGGGCCAGAGGATAGAACAGGTGCAACAGAGGATACAAAATGGAAGAGAAGAGAAGGAGAAAATGGTGGCAATGTTTTCTTAGAGGAAAGAGTCGGTGCTAAAGAGAGTGCAACAGAGCAAAGAATAGAGGGAGAAGATGGCAATGTTCTTCTCTTAAAGGAAAACAAAAGTTCAGAGGAAGGAATGGATAAAAAAGAGGGTGCAACAGAGCTGAGAAGCGAAGGAGTAGAGAAAGGCAATATTCTCTCCGAGGACGACAAAGGTTTGGAGGAAAGAGCAGGTGCCAAAAAATATGCAAAAAATCAAAGAAGAGAAGAAGAGGATAGCAGTATTCCTTCAGAAGAAAAGAAAGAGTTCGAGGACAAGAGGGATGTAAAAGAGCAACATCGAAAAGGAGATGACAATGGCAATGTTCTCTTAGAGGATGACAGAAGGTCTGAGGAAAGAACCGATGCGAAAGAGGCAGCGCCAGAGCAGAGAAGTGAAGGAACAGAGAACGGCACCGTTCTCTTAATAGCTGAAAAGAAAAGTTCAGAGGACAGAACAGGTTCAAAAGAGCAACAATGTGAAGGAGGAGAAGAGGGGGGCAGTGTTCCCTCTGAGGGAAACGAAAAGTCAGAGCAGAGAATGAGCCTGGTCACTGAATTTCAAGGAAGCGATACACAGGTAAAGATGTCTACTTCATTATGTGACAGAGAAACATCTAATAAGTTGATTCAGAATGGCTCTGACTCCATATCAGATAAAAACGAAGGAGGTAGTGTAAATGTGAGGGAAGCAGAGTATTGTGAATCACCAAATGCAGATTGCTCACAGGTGGAAAAGGACGATGGAGATGTTCGAGAGAAACGGGCAACGATAGCAACGGATGAACCACGACAACAGAGTATTAAAGAAATTGATTCATATGGAAAGCATACAAGAGGAGAAGGGAAAGTAGGCAAAGGTGAGAAGAGGGTCATTGACAGCCTATCATTGATGAATGCAGATCAGGACAAAGTGGACGAAATAACAGAAGATAGCACAAGCCCTGTGCTTGCGTTTCAGGGTACGTTGAGCCAGGCGCAAAGTCTTCAGACAGATGAGTCAGGGGACCAGAATATTCAAGAGGTAGTAATCTTGGAGCAAGGAGCAGAATCGGTCGTCAAAAAGCAAGAACGAGACAATACAGAGGAGGCGATGAGAGAGGGAGGGAGTCCTGTTTTTGAATTTCAAGGAACACTTACTCAGATGAGTAACTTGGAGTCAAGTTTGTACAGAGACAATGAATCTGCAAGAGCAGCTGCATTTATTTCGGATCCCGAGAGTAGTTTTGACATCGAGAGTCAAGCGGCTTTCCAGAGTGAGGAGATCGTCGGAGACGGTCGTGCGACGGCAAAATCCGGTGCCGTCGCGACAGGGGATCCATTGAGTGGTGTAGACCAGAAGGAGAGAAACCCAAACCAAAGCAGATTAACTCACGGAAATAACACAAATCGTGTCGTCACCGACAGTGTCGACAGAGAACAAACTGTAGCAACTTTTATGGTAGAGGAAAGTGAAGATAGTTCTCAGTCTCCGGAAGAATCAGAAATTTCAAGACTCGATCAAAACAAGACCGACAGAGATGGTGAGGAGGCTGCAAGGGACATATTGATCGTTGGCAGCATTTCACCGGTCGAGAATATCTCCCAAGAAGCGAGTGGAAGCTCGTCTTCTGGTAACGGGAAATCCAAAAGCAGAGAGGAGACAGGAGAGAGACGCCCTGCACTGGACTTTGAAAGTACTTTTATGATTGAACACTCCCAATTTGTGCTCTCAGATTCGGGTGATAACGTAAACCATCAGGAGATCCGGGAGGGGGGTTACGACCCCGAGTCGTCGATCAGTCTATTGGAATCTGACGACTGCGACCAGAGAGAGGACGATGTCAGCGACAACGAAGAAAAGTCTCCAAAGGGGAAGGCAAAAGCCAGTCGTAATTGTAAAGGCGAATCAAAAAGGAAGAAGAAGAAAAATAAAAAGGAGAAGGAAAAGAGCAGAAAAAGGAAGCGAGAGAAATCCGGGAAAGACAGTTCAGAGACGAAGAAGAAAAAGAGAAAGTCTACTGACCTTGGGGATGTTGGAGCGTCTAAGCCTCGGATAAAAATGACCTTCAGGAAAGTAAAAGCTTCGTCAAGTCAGCCGCCTACTGGAAATGGAGTTTCTAGTTCATCCTTGTCGTCTGAAGGTACAAATTCTGAACAGGATCACTCTCTTGCAAGTCAAAGAGGTTTCTTCAGTCAACCTGATCCTCAAAAGAAGCCATCTGGCAGCTCAAACTCCAAGCTGAGGTTACTGTTGACCCGGCCTGCCAGATTAGAAGGTTTTACAACGATGAGAGAATACCATAAAAAGCAGCTGCTCAAAAACTTGGGAGTACCGACCGGTCACCCGGAAGATGTCGTCGAAAAGGTGCCGACCGGTCCAGATGTAGCGAGAGAAGAAGAACCGGAAAATGAATATGTGAAAGATGACTCACATGCTAGTGGTAATGTCAGCAAGCGTGCAGGCAAGAGAAGATCCTTTCTCAAGATTGGCACACTCGAGAAGAAGGACTGGAGAGTCGGTCTAGATAATAAGCAAAGACTCGAAGAGCTGCAAAAGCTACGTCTGGGTCAACCCCAGCCCGACGACTACGTCGGAAAACCTTCAACTCCAGACTCGTCGCTAATGCACGGCAAAAAGGGAAAAACAATTGGGAAGTCGACGAGCTCTGGTGTACCTCGTAGAAAAAGGTTGAACACAATGGAGAATGAGGTCATCGAAGCATTGATGGACTTATCAGCCAAGGGAGGTATGGGATTGCTTAGCCAGGAGGGTAACCATGGAAACAGCCAGGCAGAGATGGCCAGCACCTCTAGAAGCCTTTCACAAAGTCCACAAGGAATGCTGCGTAACATTGACAATAGTACGACGTCTAATATGCCAGATGAGAAAACAACTGATCAGCAGGTTACTATGGATACTGGTGAAGGTGTGAGGAAGGCCAAAAGAGCCAAAATAGCTAGTCATCCTGATGTGAACACAGAAAAGGAGTACATTGGCATAGGCGATAGCCTAACTCGTCGTATGCAGGATAGTAATCAACCGGTTGCTATGGTAACCGAGAAAGATGTAAGAAAGCCTAAAAAAGCAAAATTAGCCGTTCCAGACCTATCCCAAGATGAAGAAGTCATTATTATTGTAGAAGCATCACCTGAGCCAGTGTCAGGGGAAGATAAGGATGGAAATGTTTCTGATTCATTGAATATGAAAACTCAGGATTCAAATGTTGGCCAAGGAGTGTTTGTTCCTGTCAGACGACCACCTACCAGAAGAGAAGTTAGGAATTCTCTGACAGACTATGGTCTCACTGACTGCCATCACCGAGTACCGTACTGGCAGAAGGGAGCTGATGTACCAGCATTTGTCAGGTCAGTATTTAATATTAATAGGAGTGAATAAATTGAGTAGTTCTGTGGTATTCTTTTGCCAACTATAAATACTTCTTGAAAAGATCTGAATGAAATCTAAATTTAATTTAGCTTGACTTTTCATGTTACATTTCATGTTTATATAACAATATGGATCGTTTCTGATATAGATTTTGGATATGATTAATTAAATATTGTATTGAAAAGTGTTTTGGCTGCAGAGATTTTCGGATCACAATGTGAGACAAGTACTTGTTAATGGACGTCATTGTTGAATACCATCAAAATTGGTGAATAAGTTTGAGTGAGTTTCTTACTTTGACTGGTTAAATAAATCCTTCTATGAAATGGCCACAGTTGGGAGGGAGTGAGGGGGGGGGGGATAATTTTTGGTCTGAAAAGAAAATGATTTCTCAAGTTAATTAAACATTTGTTGTAAAAGAGTAATATAATAAGCTATTAAATCATATATTTTAGGGCCATTTGTATTATTGTGGGAGATGTTACAGTCTTCCCTTTCTCATTTTCATCGCAGAGAAACGGCGAATATGCAAGTTCAGTTGAACCAGAACCTTCCAGATGGGCTGAAGGAGGCGCTCCCTCCATCCTCATCTCTCGGTCTTAATCATTGGAGGACGCTCACGTTCTTTAACGACCAGACAGAGCTGTCACAAGGGGAAAGGTTCTCCTCGGAGGAGGGGAACGTCATGATGAAAACGCTGATCGAATCGGCGGCCTGCAAGCGAGATGTAGTAGTTACACCGAGCAAATCCCCTCCTAGCAGTGAGGAAGTCACTAAGTGGCTTCAAAGTCATTTGAAGCGTCCACCGCCATCGGCAGCATCCAAAGGGCCCGCCTCCAGAAAAAACGTGAAAGAAGATGAGGTATCCCCACCCGATAGTGAGATCAGTCCTCTGTCATGTGACAAGTCAGGTGATTTGTTGAGATCACCTACGGCAACCGTGGCAGGAGAAGATCCGCCCAGTCCATTTTTGCAAGATTTAATAGACGGTATAGAACCCAGCACCCCTCCACCGATGTCAGACACCCCTCCATCGCCTCTCTCCTGCCAGACCCCAGAGACTCTACCTTGCCACAGTACCCCGATGACCACGGGAAGAACAAAGAAATTAAACCAGCCCATAGTCACACCGATTCTGGTCACCTCCAGCAAGAAAAAATCCAGCAAGCTGAAACGACGAGTGTCCCTTGTAGATCCAGTGAAAGAAACCAGGCCAAGAGTAGTAACACCTGCTCAGGTGAGTTTCGCAGGAATCAAGTACCAAAAATAAGAAAACCCTTTAACTGGATGTTTGTCATTTGCTACTTCATTTTATAACAAAAAACAGGTGCTCCATGTTTCAGATTTACCCATTTTGTCATCAAAACCAATTTGTGATTTTTCAAATTGCAGGCTTCCATGGCAACACCACTTCTGAAGAAAGGTTCCTTTGTATCACAGTTGGACGGTCCCAGTCTTAAGAATGCCGGTGGATTTAAATACAGCCAGTCAAATCTGCAGGATGCCAAAGCCCTCCATGAGGTAGGTAAAGTAAAATATTGTATTAGGTGAGAAGATCAGAGGCAATGTTAACAGCATTTGATCATGCCTAAAATGGCAATTTGGTTTCTCACTAGTTTTAATATTTAACTTGATTGCTGGGTCTTAAGTAACTTTATTTATGGTTAAACATAAACACAACTTGGCAGTGTTAACTTTTAATTTATTAGTTTTATTATTTGCCTTGTTTTTAAAATAAATGTTACAACAAGGTGTGATTATGTATTAAAGAAACTGGGTGAACATTATGGTGAACATTATGGTGAACATTGTCTGAAATATTTTAATTCCTCACAAGTAGGATGATATTAAATTTACAAGGGCAACAAGTGATATTAAAGCTAAGACACGAACTGTCTTGTTAAACATTTCCACGTTTCACATATCTAATTAATTGGGGCTAGGCTTTGATTTGATAAATTTTTCCTTTTCTTTTTCATTGTAGAAGCAGTGTTTCACCCAAACCTAAAAATTGCTATGCAAACATTTATAAGCAATATGTATATTTGTTTTTTTAATTTTTGCCTGGATCATGTCTGTAAATTTGTTGTTAATTAGTTGTTAACTTTATTTATGTCTTTCTCTATGGTCTATGCAATAAGGGTATTCAAATTGAGTTTTCCTAATTTATTGAATTAAATTTGATTCATGTTTGCATAATTTAATTTTTTTTTTAATTTCCTAGAACCAGAACCTGACCCTGATGAGTCTGGAGCTTCACGTTCACACCCGAGGTAAACTTCGACCCGACCCTGAGTTTGACCCCGTCAGAGCCATCTTCTTCTGTGTAGCCAGCGAGAACTACGGGGAAGGGGTCGGAGAGGGGGCCAGGTCAGAACACCTCGGGGTCATAACAGTGGACAATCCCAACAAGAACCAACTCCAGACGCCGACATCTTCCCGTCCAGCTTTATCCACCTACGGTCTGCCAGACATAGAAGTCATAAACGTGACGGACGAAGCGAGAATGATAGAGGAGTTGCTCAAGCTCGTTAAGAAGTAAGAAACGTGGAAATGTCCTTCATGAAGTTCTGGCATGTTTGGTCAAGAATTTTGGCTGATAGGTGATTGATGGTAGTTTGACCTCTGTGAGGCAAATCGTGATAATAACTACTGAAAGAGTTAAAGGAACATCGTGTCACTTAATCTTGATGTTCATAATACCTTCAAAACCTATACAATGTTTTAAGATATGTATTTCTGATATTCTCCTTTAAAGTAATTTTCTCCTTTAATTTAGTTGATGACAAACTTGAATTGTCATAATTCTATACAGTGAATTAAATTTTGCCGTTGGAAAGAACAAAACAAATGCATCTTTTAGCTTAGTTTCCATGACGATGTCATTCTCTCTTCTTTTCTGAAAAAAGTCCGAAGAAAATTGTAGATCTATTTTGTGATAAAACAGCCATTTGGATACAGTTTTCACCTAGCGATGCATAACATTTGACAAAAGGAGGGTAGCAATTTTACCAAATTCTGATACAATCAACTTTCACCATCAGAATATCGGATATGAACCATGGCTAATCAAAGAGATTTAACTTTTACTGATGGATACACACAAAATCGTAAGGATTTTCATTTCCAACATTTCGGTCCTGTAACAATTTTGGTTTTTTTTTTCTTCTCTCTCTCTCTTTTGCAGACATGATCCAGACATTCTGGTCGGGTTTGAAATCCAGCAACTTTCCTGGGGTTATCTCTTTGATCGTGCCACGGCACTAGAGATAAAGCTCTGTGCAAAGATCTCACGATTACCAGGTAGGGTTATACTTCACAACTTAAAAAGCTTTCGATGCAAAAACAACGATTCTAGCGTTTTATCATCAAGAGACAAAAAAGTTCATAACCTTAAAAAAAAAAAAAAAAAAAAAAAAAAAAATTTAAACTAAATTTTTGGGCACGGCAAGTATGAGTAACTTGGTCTTACACCAGAAACTAACAGTATAAAACAGAAATCCAATAAGCCCAGATTACCAGTATAGTATATGGGCGGGGGGGGGTGAGGGGAAGGGGGCATTTATGAGTACAGATAACTTTCCTAGAGAATACAATGATGATTATAGACTCACTAACAGTCTACTTGCCCACACTATTTCTACATTGCAGTTTAAGAGACTGGTCGTTTTATCCATTTCGTACGCCTCTGTGTTTTTTCTTACCAGATAACGAGAGAGAGAGTCATTTTTCATCCGAGAAGGACGCGTACGGGGCGAATCACACGTCAGAGGTGAACATCGCTGGGAGAATCGTCCTAAATATCTGGAGATTGCTGAGACACGAGGTATTGAAGATGTGTTCTTATTGGCTGCCGGTTGCCATGGGCAACGTCATTTCAATCGTCTTACAATTATACTCCAGCACAAAACAAGTCATATCGATATTTATATGTTAGTTGCACGACGGTTCCATTTAAGTTTCTCTTCCGAGCAATTATCAGCGTTTTTGTGTACAGACTGTGATCCCGTGAATCACCTGCTTGAGTCATACCTAATATATAAGATATATATACCTAATATATATACCTAAAGTATAAGACCCCGGCGATCATAGCTTGTGTTATGCTTGACATAACCTTTGGAATGAACTCCATACCTCTGTACGTTGTTCCATCGACAGTCTGAACTTGTCCAAGTCTAAGCTCAAAGAAGCTTCTTTCGTATTGCTTTCCGCTAATTGCACTTCATAGTAAAACACTTTTAAAAGCACTTTGTTTTAAAAAGCATTGGAATGCCTGGCATATTTTGCACTTAAGATATGTATTATTGTATGTAATGCAATGTATTTTTTTTTTTAAATTTTCTTCTCTCTTTTTTGGTTCCTTGCTAAAAGCAAAGGAACCTATGTATTCAGGTTGGCGTGTGTGTATGTGTGTGTATGTGTGTGTGTGGGTGTGTGTGTGTGTGTGTGACGCTTTAGCTTGTATGCACGATAACTCAACAAAGGAATTACCGATCACTACCATACTTGGTGGGTGGGTGGCCCATAGTGACTAGATGAACCCTATTGATTTTGGTGCCGGCAAAGGTCACCAAAGGTCAGTTAGATGCCAAAAACCAATATATTAAAAACAGCAATAACTCCCATTGACAGGGTCCGACATGGTTGATATTTTGGGACAAGTTGTGAATGGGGTAAGGGATCGTTTCCAAACATAAC
>KN882600.1:111083-122159 GCA_000934455.1 Apostichopus parvimensis
ATTTTCCTGTTCACAATGATTTGTCAATCTGTCAGGCTCTCACCTTGTTGTACACACCACAAGAGTTGTTTCAGCAGGTCGTCCATCAGGATGCCGTTAAGAACGTCAAAATATTGACTGAAGACATCGACGATGGCAAATAGAGCATGATTACAAGTGGTCATCATCCACTCGGCTTTCTAGAGAGAGTAAGATATTAATGGACAGAAAGCGGTAAATTGAACCTTTTTTCTGTTCACTTACTTTTCAGATCTGTACGGGTCTGGCAATAAATATTACTTTAGATTGACATTAAAGCTAGTTCCCATCAACCCACAGTCACAGACTCCTTGCAAATCATGTTCCAAAACTTAGTAAGAAAAAAGGTGCACATCCTTGAATGATAACATTAGCAATATAAAGTAAGATTAACATAACAAAAGTAGTAACATGAATGAATTTCATGTGCCATGAACTTTGAAAAAGGTCTTCAGAGAGGGACTTCTCCCACTTTATAATACATTCCTCCAAAATCAATTATATGTTCTCTTTTAGTTTCATAAATATGTGACAAAACATTTCCATTGCTCAAGATAATTAAGTCAATTCTTACCTCAGCCATCTGATCGGGCAGTTTCATGTTGTCAAATATCCTGAAAACAATCCTAAAGATGTCTTTCCACCAGTGGGGTAGGAATGTATGGCCATAGCTTTTCATTATCTCAAACAATACAGTTAAACCCCTGTTCCAAAGAAAAAATAAGACTTTTCATCACCAACAGGGTTTGCAGCATTTATACATAATAGTCCACACATAAGTGAACACATTGATACTGTCACATATCCATAGTGTGTTGGCTAGGGTTAAAAGGATTAGATCTATCCCCTCTAGCAATCTCAGTCCATGCTTAAAATTATCTTATCGATCTGAAAATAAAAAATTGCCACAGTCATCCAAAAAGGAAAAAGGTGTGCAAAGTTTGACCAAGGTCTGATTTGTCATTGAAACAACTGGCCACAGTCCCAGGGCATATGACATGGAGGGACTCCAAAATTAACAGACACATGAGAGAAACGATTAGGTAATTTTCCCTGAATATCCTTAAATAAAGTTCACATAATTTGATAAGTTTCCTCTTCATGTTACATTCCTAACTTAGGGTATACCAAATTATACATCAAGCATACATATGTGACTATACATTCCTGTGTTCACATGCATTGTATACACACATTTATATATAAGCATAGGGCTGTTTCATGGCTCCCTCAAAGCCAGTTGCAGGCTAGACATTTATGGAAGGCTCAAGGCCTCTGAAAAAAAAGGTAAATCCTATCCTGACTAATGAATCTTTCAGCAGACATCTTTTAGGCAAAATAGGTCATTCTCCCCAGGACACCACTCTGAGCTGGTACTGATGCCTGGGCAGTGTGCAGTTCTATCACAGGGACACCACTCTGAGCTGGTACTGTTGCCTGGGCAGTGTGCAGATCTATCCCCAGGACACCATTCTGAGCTGGTATTGTTGCCTGGGCAGTGTGCAGTTCTATCCCCAGGACACCTCTGAGCTGGTATTGTTGCCTGGGCAATGTTACCATCCCCGGGACACCACTCTGAGCTGGTATTGTTGCCTGGGCAGTGTGCAGATCTATCCTATCACCTGAAACTTTAAAAGTTAACCCTAACCTAAATCAGGTCTAACACTGAATAACAGCAACATGATGACAGGTTAAAAGCTGTGACCAACCCGATCTGGAGTAAATAGTTAGAAGTAACTTGAAAGGTCTAACACTGTCACTGTATTATTGACAACACAGTGACATGTCGAAAGCTGTGATCAACACAAATTGAAGCGAATGGTTGGAAGTCTTACCTGGTGCGTACGTCCAGCTTACATCTGTTTATGACACAAGATAGCTCAAACAGGACAGGGAACCAGCCTTTCACCCATATCCTGTCTTCTTCGTTAACGTTAAGCTCCTGGTCTCCCACATGGTCGTGAAACATCTAAAGATTGCCAAAATGAATCAACTTTAATAGTTACATTGTAAATCTACTTCCTTCGTGTAGTATTTTTAGAGAACTTGAGAATTCCTACTCCACCTTCATTCAGAAAAATACCAGATACACACAATAGCTTCTTTAATAACAGAAGACCTTAGGCAGAGATTTGAAGTGAAAACTCTATCGTTCAACAAAAAGAAGAAAAGAAACAAGAACTAGGCAGAGCCTATCCCTAAAATTGGATTATATGACCTCAATAATGTCAAAACCGCAGTGGCACATCGTCCTACCTCAACCAGGTTTGAAGTGAATTATGGGATGAGGTACTAAGTAAAGTTGTTATTGATTACATGTATATACTGTAGTACAGAGTTTCCCTTACTTTATCCCCCCACGAACCTCCTGTGGATGTCAGAGTTGTCTACGAACCCCCAACTTTTCGAGATACGATCTGAGTCATTATTATAGTATAAATACGCATACAGTAGCAGTGCTTCGTAAAAGATCAAGTTCATAGTGTAATATTGTAGAGTTTGTCAATAGGTACGACTTTTGTACATTACTAAATTATATGATATATCAGATTTTAGTTCAACAAAAAGTACTCTAGTTTTGACTTTCAGAAACGTCTCACAAAACCCCTAGGATGGACTCATGCACCACCTGGGGGTTCATGCACCCAAGTTAGGGAACCCCTGCTGTAGTACAAGGAGATTTTAGAAGACACTACATATAATATGGTGTTTATAAAGGTACTGTAGCTTGTAATTTATCTTGAACAAATCTTTGTGATAAGAGTTACCTGTGGTCGGTCCATGACATATTTTGCACACGTTCTTATCAGTCGTATAGCTTCCATGCTCGTATCAGGGAAAGCTGAGTTACAGGCAAACTCAGAAAGACATTTCACCGCATCTTGAAAGGAGTGCAACATGGCTGGGAAACAGCTCTCAAAGATTGAATCTATCAAGAATGAGAAGTTAACAAACTGTTAACATATATTGAATTGCCCGTGTATAAAGAAAATGCATGATGATGTTTCCAAATTTTGTAAAAACAAAGTTAAAGCTTCATTGTATATTAGAGTAAATTACAATTTTGACAAAAGCAATCATTTTATGACTGACTTTGTGTTTCTTTGTTTATAGATTGAGAAATCAACTTTGTTTAAACAATTAGAAAACTTGCATAGCTATTGATATTCAATATTAAGCACGGATTAAAATTGTTAATAGGTTTATTGTGAAGTGCCACATTTCTAAATATCAACTATTTCATATCTCTGTGACAGATGAAGATATGAAGTTGGTCATTCGGCCAATGAATTTCTTTTGAATTCTTTGGATTGGATGATGTAGTTCCCACGTGAATGTAATGCACTTTCTACATTGGTCCAATGTCACCTGTTATGAGATGATGAAAAGTGGAGTCTTCTTTGATGCATTTTTGTATATAAATAATAGATTATGAACATTTGGCAAGGTACCAGGGATTGACCCAAAGTCAGGACCAATCCTGATATTTTCAGATACTGACAGGGAAACTAAATTACATCTATGCATAACATACTTGACAGACCAATGTTCACTTTCAAACTTCATTAGAGGTCTGAGGGATGGACTTACTGATTATGTTCCTTGTTGTATTCATAATATACTTGGTGGATCAATGTTCACTTTCAATCTTCAGTATGAGAGGTCTGAGAGATGGACTTACTGATTATGTTCCCTGTTGTATTCATAATATATTTGATGGATCAATGTTCACTTTCAAGGACTTACTGATTATGTTCCCTGTTGTATTCATAATATAATTGATGGATCAATGTTCACTTTCAATCTTCAGTATGAGAGGTCTGAGAGATGGACTTACTGATTATGTTTCCTGTTGTTTGGAATGCTAAGTCTACAATTCCTTCATCTTGATCTGATGCTGCACTGTGGAAAACAGAGAATACATTCGTCCATCCAGACCTGATGTTGGTCGGCTGTGAGTTTACCATCTGAGCAATACAGCGGACCACCATATCACGAATAGTGGATGACCTGTGAAAAATTATTGTTGATTAAATCTGAGGAATATCCAATCAAACTAAATCCTCCAAAAGCAAGACTATCACAGGCCTGGAAATCATATTAAAGGTGAAATGGGTAATCAAGGATATTTGATGAATTTGCGCACATATGTAATAGGAAAACATTATTAAAGGCAATGTATAAAAAAGAACAGATACAGCAGCTGCAAACGCCTCAGCAGCAAGGCTGACTCTATATTAAAAAATAGATGACGGACTCAGTAACCGCTATCGTGTAAAAGTATAGTGCTTACTGTGTAAAATATACATAGGATTGGAGATATATCATCCTACACAGCCTGGCTACAGGATGCTGCAGCCCCCTCAGCATCCTGCTTTTGACACCATGGCTAACACCATCATAATGAAAGTATAGTGCCTACTGTGTAAAATATACATAGGATTGGAGATATATCATCCTACACAGCCTGGCTGCAGTATGCTACAGCCCCCTCAACATCCTACTTTTGACACCATGGCTAACACCATCACAATGAAAGTATAGTGCCTACTGTGTAAAATATACATAGGATTGGAGATATATCATGCTACACAGCCTGGCTGCAGGATGCTGCAGCCCTCTCAGCATCCTAATTTTGACACTATGGCTAACACCATCACAATGAAAGTATAGTGCCTACTGTGTAAAATATATAAGATTGGAGATATATCATGCTACACAGCCTGGCTGCAGGATGCTGCAGCCCCCTCAACATCCTAATTTTGACACCATGGCTAACACCATCACAATGAATTCACAAAGACGACATTCCAGTGCAGTTCTAAAGTCAACAACACCTTTTCAAAGAGGAGAAATGGATATATACAGGGATGAGCCTGGGGTAAAAAAAATCACAGAACTTTGCAAAAATTGCGGTATAGGCTCCAGTTTGCGTATGCTACAGTCTGTTAGGATATTAACTTTTGTCCCGAGGTAGAAAAGAAATCACTGATATTCTGCGAATTCACGGAAAAAGCTCATGCTTGTCTTTATAGTCATTGTTTTGGATTCTCAGCGATTCCTAGACTGGAATGTGGAGCAAATTTACCATTTACTACTGGTATGTGGATGTGAGCTGGGGATGTGAGAAAGTTAGAAGGGGGTAGGTTGGGTGTGCAGATGCAAGAAATGAAATAAGTTTTCTCTTTTCCCATGCCACCATGCCAGGAAGGGTTTCTTCACATCTTCCTTACATGACAACTGCATAGTATTTCCCTTTTCACTACTACTTGTAGATAATATTGTGAATCTCAACTGTACTGTTATTCCTCTCTATTCAGACAAACTGTCTAAAACGTGACAACTGACCTGTTCTTCTTCATGATGTATTCAAAAGGTCGGAGAAAATCTTTCTGGAATTTGAAATTTGGCAGTTCTCCTTTCTCCAAAAACTTCATGGATAGCTGTCTGAGCGAGTCCACGGCAAAAAATGCTACCTCTTCATTTGGGTTACAGCCAACCTGAGATTGAATAATGTACACAAATCCAGGTTAAATAATTTACAGAAATTTGATTGAAAATCATTCTATTGTACAGACCGTACTGGATGAATATTGATTTTCACCAACTATGATTCTGAGAACCATTCTTAACATCTCATTTAAATATGATCAATAGGGATACATGCAAACTGATGAAAAAGTCACAATCAAATATAAATAAATAGTGATGAACTGGCAATGCTTGATACATATCACCTCAATGATGTTAGGGTCTTATTGAGTGTTGGACCATGAAGTTTTCATTTTCAAGTTCATAACATTCTGAGAAATGCATAGATCTGTCTACAATAGAGATGGGCTATTAACTCAAAGCAGACTCTTTAGTGCTCTGATTTTTGCTAAATTAAAATCAAACAAGCTCCACCCCATGACACTCTTTAGGTTGTCAATCCACTTGAGGTTCATTTTAATGTACAAAGCAAACTCTTGAAAGTTTAAATTTTGCTTTTAATTATGCACATGTTTGTTTAATACTTGCAACTATATACATGTTCTGGGCAACAAAATGTTATGAGTCTAATAGAATCATTATCTTTTTACACACCAACCTTAATTTGGTGAAGAACTATATTCAAATGTAACAATTTCACATTTCAGACAAATACTGTAACTCTTTAAGCCACATTGACATTCTTGCCTTGTGCAATGGTGGGTGTTTCATCAATTGTCCACTTTTCACAATCAATTATGCATCCTGATCAGTTAATTCCCAAACGGAAACATTTTAAAATGTCATGTTTGGACCTTATCATGACCCCAAATGATCTTTGACCAACTTTTGTGGACAAACATTATGAAGTCCTTGACATGTGCAACAACTTGGGCAACTTTGATGCACATTGATCACACATACAGTAGGTAACTGGGGGCAAAAGTTGCTCAACATAATCGAACAGATGGATGGATGGACACACAGACAGATGAATAGATGCATTTCTCCGAAAAAAACTCCATTGGCTTGGAAAGCCAATTGAGCTAAAATACACTTACTAGATTAATCTATGACTCTTAACAGCAATTACCTTATTAAAATGATCACCGAGTAATGCCCATATTCTTGACCATTGGACCCTCACTCTACCCATATTGTAGTATGAAATTTCAACAATCTTGATGAGTGAAAACATCCTTGGTCCACTTCCTGATGATAATTCTTCAAGAGATACCTGACTTAGTGCTTCTGTAAAATCAACTGTGAAAATAAAAAGAAAAAGAAAAAAATTGTTAAAATAATTATGCAGTTTTAAAAGAAAAAAACTTCAAAATATATGACTTCTAGAATGTTAATATAGCGTTATATCAAAGGAAATGTTTCAATTGAATCTAAGTAGTAAATGAACTACATTGCTATGAGCTTAAAGCATATATATGAAGAAACTGATCAAGAAATTGATCAACATTAACTCAGAGAAGCTGTTAAAGAGTGTTGCTGCACATCTTCACCTCTCATTCTAAATCCAGGCAGCTACACTGTACTGTACTTACTTGACAGTAGTGTATTGTGTATATACCGTGCATAAAGGTTGCAGTATGGCTATTCTTCTCAGGGTCTGGTAAGACTGGTGCCATCAGCTACAGTATGATAAACAAACTTTGGGGTAGTGTCATGCAAATCAACATACAGTTTGACTTCAGGGTGAATATAAAAGTCCTACAAAATTGTTTGCTGGCTTAACCTAAAAATTTGATGGATAATTGTGCGAAAGGGAAACAAAATCTTGTCGTAACATTTTTTATGAAAATATGATCTCAAAATTGACCTGGAAAAATGTTAATAAATATTGACTAATCTGATGATTATGATGAAGACTTCAAAGTAGAAAAGGTCATGCTACTTGGCCATCCGGTAGAGTTGCTGGTCTATATAGTGACATAAACCACTTCTTTTACCATTTTGTAGGATTTGAACATGATGAAAAAAGATCTGAGAGTGTAATAACTATTTCTGTTCTAATTTTCTTCAGTTTTTATCAGATGTGTAATAGATTCCAATATGTGATTCAAATCAACGGTTATTTTGTTTTTTTAAATGGGTGATTTAAGTTGTGATTTATATCGGTGACTCAAATCGACGTGATTTAAATCAGCCAACCCTGCGGGTAAAAAAAGAGATTATGCTGCTTTATAGTTATTCAAAATTGGTCAAGTCAAGTTATCCAAAAACTGATGAAAAAATGAAAGGTCACAAGTGTTATGGTAGATGAGGGAGACACAATGTTTCTGTACTGGATTAAAATGTTAATTGCATATTAAGCAGTCAAATAGTTTCATAATTCTAAATATTTAGTTATATAACTTAAAACAAGATTTGGGAATATTATCCCGCATGGACACAGTTATGGAAACATTCAGGTGTTGTCAAAATGCTAAAAAAAAAATCTGCAATTTTGCTTCAAAGTATCATTTTGCTGCAAAATGATAAATTGATGACATTCCGATACAATTGTAATTTGAGATTTTGTTAGAACATCTATAGAATATTGAAATGAGAAGATTTATGAAATGATCAGTTAATCATTATGCTACAAATTGTTGAAATGATGACATCCTGATTATTACAGATTTTGCTGCAAAATTCTGAACATGATTTTTAATTAATCATTTTATCATTTCATTGCTACAATTAAATGGTTGGAATGTCTTTCTATGCGAATGATGGTAAATAATGATTCTAATGGTAAATAACTTCATCTTTTCCACATTATATTGAGTTAATCCCTTTAAATATTTTAGGAATGTGCTTGTTTTGGGGCAAATTGTTAATAGAGTAAACTAAGTGAAGGTTGCTACTTTCAATTACCAAATTAAATATGTTAACATTTTGACAGCACCTTAACATCCCCATACAAAGTGACACAACACAAAATAAATCATTAAAGTATATTGAGTCAATTGTCCCACATCCCAAATGCTGGAACAATACAAATCATGATTGGCTGCACTAAATGAACAAGACAAGAAGAGAAGGGTACAGATGAGGTGAAACAGTAGGACCCTGTTGACAAAAGTACCCCATCTTCTATTAAACACTGTGAGGAGCACTTGCAAATAATTATTCTGTTTTGTTTTGTAATTGAATGCTTATATGATCGACAATGAAGACCCTAACAGACATCTGTACTTCAAATACACCTCAGGTCTTACATCCTGGTCTAAAGAAGAACATTAACAAAATTGCTACGGATGTTGATAAAGCACCCAGATTTACATGCCAATGCAAAATGCTAACAGCCAGATATTATGATATTGTACAGTGATGATTCCTGAACAGACCTAACACTAACTTATCCGTATCATTTGATGTTGCAATAATACATCCTGGATCAGAGAAAACAAGAAATGGAGACGCTTGGACTATGACCAAGCTGGATAGTGATGAATATTCATGGCGGATGTCTAGACCAGTTTCCTGTAAGAGCTTTGATTGGACGATTACGTAAGGGAGAGGACAATAGCCATGAAGTGTTCAGTCCTTTCAGCAATTGAGAAGGCTGATTGTACAGATTGACTGTGATTGGTTCACTGCAGAACAGAAGAGCTTAAACACCATAAATAAGGTAAATCTTGTACTCAGGATGTCAAAATGATGTGTGTTAGCTGTCTGTGATTGGTCAATCAGATATGGTAGTGCATAAACTCCCTTGGGTTGGCTAAATAATGTCCATATGTTTCACACTCTATTGCTATACACAAGGTATGGTAGTGTGTAAGGGGTTCCCTTCTTGGGATTGGTCAAATAAACACGGAAGGGCATAAAACACATGTTTTTTGGGAAGTTTTTTTACTTTAATTGAAATTTCATTAGTTTCGTTCGTTTGAGGGCCAAAAAAGAGAGCAAAATGGCACCAACATGATACAGTGAAGTTGACGTATTGACCAGTATTGATTGGTCAGTAACGGTAGTCTGATAGCAAATTAGTGCCGCTGATTGGACGATAGGAATTAGTGTAGAGGAGAAGTAGCTTTTTCAATTTTGTCCAATTATATCGCTTGCTGTAATTTATTATGTATGGTTAATAAAAATATACAAAGGAAAAAAGAAAGAAAATGGCGGGGGAAAAATGGAACTAGAAAGAAAAAAAAAGAAACATGAGAGAAAAAAGAATACCACAAACAAACAGTTTATACTGTATACACATTGCACACAAAAGAAGCATTCATAAGTACAGTACTGCACACATAAATAATCTACATTACATGTACAGGTTTAGTTGATTAAAAAATTGGGCAAAAATATGTTCTTTTGAATGTTGAGACTATTGACATTATATTGTCCTGAACTGGCTTCTTTTCCATTTCAAATAATTGGAGAGTTACACAGCAGAAAAAACTAGATATAATATTAAATCATAATAATTTCAGAGAAAGATTCTGTATAAAAACAAATATGAAATAAAAATGGTGTCGTACAAAGATGAAAAACTTGATAATTTAGAGTTAATGTCATCAGTTTTATTCCTACCTAACTAAATAAATTTGAACACTACAAATTCTACTTCAACTAATACCTTAATACTACCTACAAAGTATTTTGTTCCCTCATTGAGCCATTTAATTGTATAATTTACAATGGCTGAATGTCTGGAAATATTTTACAAATCTTGAAGTTACTTTTTTTTAAACTTTAAGCGAATCTTTAAGTATGGTAACATTTTGGGCTAAAAGTCAACAAATTGTCTCACATGTTAAAAGCGACTTTACATTTGAAACAAAACAGTAACACTTACTGTACATATTGTATGATCTTATTTGCTAGATGGTACGAGAATAATCTGTAAAGGTGCTGTAACAACAGTTTTCAGGACTACTTTAAATTCACAAGCCAGTAATTACAACATTTTTGTAGACACAAAAATTAGGCATTTAAAATATAAAATGTTACAACTCAAAGGACAGCCATAATTGATTAGAAAATTTAACAAAATGTCAGAATCGATTTCTTTTCATCAATTTCTTTTCATAATGACTATTTTCTAATTTTCAAGAAAGTATTTTTCAAAAGAAGCATGAATTGTTTTCCAAAATGTTATCAGCAAACTTGTTTTTTAAAAGTTATAACAAATTACAGTAGTTTTTTCTTGATTGTAAAGCATCAAGAATTTAGTAGAAGTAGCTTCATATTGATGTGAAAATAAACAATTTGGCATATCTATTTGAAATGCAGGACTGCTAAGTACTGTTTAAAATATATCTTATGATAATGGAAGCAAATTTTATTTTTAAACTGGAGATACAGAAACAATTGTAAGCCATGATTCTAATGCACTCCCAAGCTGTTTTTTTTTAGATTGATAACCTAGGAGTTTTGTATTACGGTTTATATATTTGTGAGCTCCAAATGATTTATTTTTCCATTTTGAAAAAAGAAAAGAAAACCAAATTATAATTCTTTTAATGTACCAAGAATGAAAAAATTATTTTTGCAAATAGAGAGGTGAATCTTACATTCAAATCTATGGTGATAATATTTTATGTTAGAAAAGGAACAGGCCAACCAGATGTCTTCCTACCTTAA
>KN882601.1:14568-27690 GCA_000934455.1 Apostichopus parvimensis
ACTGAAGTAATAGCTACCTGTATACATACCTTTAATCTTTGAAATCTATGAATGCTCACACATTTGCCAGAGAAACATTCAGAGACCTAATTTTGGACTTACCTTATCTGGTCTTACTATGCACCTTAAATATTAGCCCTTCAAAAATATTGTAAAATGTTGTTAACGGAAGGGCAAAATGATATTTAAACAAATGAAATTTAAAAATCCTGCCAATTGCAACTGTGATGGAGTCCCAAACTGGTGAGCTTGTTGAATCAAAATGAAAAAGAATTGGGTTGGCCTCCTGTCTGGACCTTGGCCCAACAGAAAAGGTTGGGTACACTTCAGGGGCTTCTCCTTAACAAATTGGCCAACGTTGGTGCACACAGCCTACCTGAAACGACAAAGTTATTTCAAATCATTATTACTCAGTTAAAAATGTGTGGTTATGGATAAAATGGACAGATTTTTTTCGTTTATAATCTGTGGTACACTTTAGTTGACAAAAAATAACGTCTTTACATCACTATCAATTTTGTCTATTAAAAAATATCCAACAGTTGAAGCAGGAAGGGTTATAACCTCAACACCAATCACAACAAATGGTCCTTACTTTTCGTATTGCACTAACAGAACAATACACTGTGTGTAGGCATATGTAACGCTCTTAGGATATTCCCTTTTAGGGGTTAGAAGTTCAATCAATCTGTTGGCATAAGTTTCTCTCTCTGCTGCATAGGACCATTAACATCCCTGTGTAAGCAATCATTCAGATTTTCCAACACAGTTGATGGATTAATTCTATTTTCTGTCTATATTAATTTTGTATTCCCTTGTGAATTAAATAGTGAAAGGGGTTACATCTTTGTTGTAGTATTAACTGGTAAAGGGCAACGTTGTTAATTATTGATATTCCTTTAAGACCCTGACTGGTTTTCTACATTATTACCCATTGCTGTCTGTACTGTGGATGAAGAAGTTACTCAACGTGACAGATAGTACCCATCTTAAAGTAGATGAATCTTGTGTTTGCTTTGGAGGGTGTTTCATTTGCTATATCCGTAGGCCTACAATGTGTAGTAGGCATTTGTTACTCTCTCAGGATATTCCCTTTTAAGGGGTTAGAAGGTCATGCAATCTTTTGGCGTAAGTTTCTTTCTCTGCTGCGTAGGACCATAACATACCTGAATTGTAATCAATCATTCGGATAATCCAACACAGTTCAACGTTTAATTGTATTTTCTGTCCATATATGCATTCCCTTGTGAATTAAATAGTGAAAGTGGTTAAACTTTGTTGTAGTAACTGGTAAAAGGCAATGTTGTTTAATATTGGTATTTCTCTGACTGGTTTTCTACAGTATTACTCGTTGCTGTCTGTACTGTGAATGCTATTTAATCTTAATGCCGTATAGTATTGTTCTCCCGTATATTGAGGTTAAATTGATATAGTGAACTTTGTTTAAAGGTACATACATATCTATTATCAGCTATTGCTATTCATGATAGTTATGATTGAATATTGCAATTGTTTGTCGTCCGAAGTTGATTGTTTCTATTATTATTTTGTAATTTTCTTGCAGGAAATTTCCCCTTATTCCGAATTTTCCACCTGTGAATAAATATGTATCCAAAAACAACATGGTAATTCTGCTGTCTCTGTTTCAATTTGTGACGTTACATCTTGATACGTGAAATAACAAAAAAATCATAAAGAAATACGCTCATGAAGAAAAACACAATTCCTGGACCTTAGCTGCATTAGCTTCTGGCCCATTACTCATAGGCCTAACATTAGGCATAGGCCTTACCTCCAAACAACTAGCCAATGTGTTAATGTGTATGGTACCAAGCCTAATGTTAAATGTTTCCGCTACACTGTTAAGCATAACGTTTAAGAGCCTAGCCAATCGACTGTAGGCAACGACGACCTGCGGCTATGGCGACCTTCTAAATTCTATATAATTTCACGTTCTTTCAACATTTGCTTGATAAACTTACCTCCAAACAACTGAATACCATCACGTCCAAATCCGCTTTCTTCAAGCCACTGCGAAACTGACATGTTTTAAGATATAAAACGACAAGAACGAGCGAAGGCGAACGAGTAAAAAAATGGCGTAACTACAAATATTTCTGAATTCGAAGAAACGCATACTGATTGGTTGATCCTTCACTCCAAAGAAAGAGTGAGCGTTCTTAGCATTTGATTGGCTCATTTGTTCACTCCTTTGTAAAGAGTGAATGTTAAGTACTTTAGCTTTGAAATACGAAGATTTCTGTTGTCTACTGGAGTGAATTTCCGCTCCTTTGGAGTTAAAAATTTTTCACTCCGCGTAGAGAGTGAAAAGTTCACTCTTTTGTTTTTAGAGTGTATAAATATGTATATATACAAGCAGTGGCCGACATTAACATTGCGGGGATGGGGCGGGGGTGACAACTTTAATATTCACAGATGTATAGGTGTGTGGGGTGTCATGGCACCAATAATATTCACAGTAGTATGCCCCTACTTTTTATGATCTCAAAGCTGTTTGGGATTCATATGTTGTACATAGTAAACACACTGTCGCCCGTTGTGTTACACTGTACTTTTGAGTGCTCAAGCACCCTTAACAGGGTACGCACTTACACATAGAGTTATGCTACTTATCCTCCTAGTACACTCCGGTCTATAACCCCCCACTCCCCTCCCTCCGCACACATGTTGCCTATAGAATGTTGTCTATAGTAACTCACTATGGAATTGTTTACATTATCGGAAATACACCATAGCGTCGGACTATGTAAGGTTATTTCTTCTAATTACCAGCCTAAACATTAGTAATAACTCCGATAACATAATAACCTATGTACATCCATAAATTAGACAAAATAGACAATTTGTAATAAAGTAGTTGTGGCTATATGCATTGGTATATGGATTTGCCATACTGAGTACAAGAATCCTATTGCTTGTGAGGTCAAATCTCCTATAGGTCACCATAGGTCAAACTCTGCAAAACCTTTTACATTATATCTAACGATGGAAATCGTGGATACCTCTAATACTTGGTGTGTGGATTCATAACATTGAGAACGATACCCCGATTGTTTTTGGTGGAGGTGTGTATAGCCACGTACAGTATACTGACCTGTGTTTATCATGTCATAGTGGTATTGTAACAGCTAGTTCTGAAGTCTAGTGCATTGAAGTCATCGAAACTTCAATGCATTTTGCATTCTGGTGTAACTAGAAGGTTTATTATACGGCCACGATTCAAATGGGACGAAATATGATCGGTTCCCATATGCTCGTTATAATAACAGGTAGGTCCCATTTCTCTGCGTTGAGGAATGGTAGTTCTCAGTTGAGCTAGTTTTAATTTAACAAAAAAAAAACCTTGAACGTCGCTGTCACATTTCTACATTGAAAAGAGTCATGCAATTACCGACTAAGAACTGCTCTGCATTACTCAGATATGACAATAAGCCCCCCCCCCCCCCCCAAAACCAACAAAAACACCAACGACTTTCAAAACAACATGTACTTGCGAATTTAGCAGTTGATGGGGTGCGTCTCGTCGAAGGAAATTAAGTAGAACTAAAGCAAAAGGCTTTGACTTTCGCCGACGTTAGTGATTGTTGACCAACAATGTTACAGAACGTAGACTTCATTTCTTTGCTCCGTCTGAATTAACTCACTCTATTTTTACACAAAGAAGGTTTCCCTGCGTGAACTTTAAAAGCGATGATATCTTATATACCTAAGCGTATGGTTTGCAAGGAATTAACAGTCGCTGTGTGACTACAACTAAAATTTGATACTTCCTGCTTGCTAAACGTATGTTTTGTGTACTACTTACCATTTTCAATTCCAATACTACCAATGTATCGTTCATGTAGGATAATACGACTATAAATATGACTACTAGAAAAGAATATACCTTTGTAACAGAACACCAGAATATTCACTTGGTTTCTCGGTTCCAATAAGTAAACAAAACACAAGTTTTGGTAACCTTTACAATTTTAATCAAATGTGATGGTGCACGGTTTCCAGTTAGAAGTCATTACTTATCGAGGCTTTTAGAGTAAACTAAAAACGTTGCGTGTGAAGACACACGTTTAGATTGCCGACACAGATTCATATTTTACCTTTAGACTAGTTCATACACTGTGAGTAAACAACACCATAATAAAATGTGAACAACACCTTGTATAAATATAGCGTGCGGCGGAAGTGGTTCGTAACACAAAGAGGTCATTTACATGTATCGACGGCGAACAAATATTGGATTGAAACCGGCCTTACACTTGCGTCATTACTACTATTTATAGCTACCATGGATCTACCTTTGAGCAACTCCTGTATACTATCGTACATAATATCGTACATAATATCTTGTTTTGGTTTTCATGTTACTTATTATGAGTGTTTTGTACTCGTAGTGTGGATTGGCAATTGCACATATATGAGTCGTGATGGCAACTTTCTGTGAGTTTGAACCACTGCTCAACACAACAATGTTCAAAATTAACTTTTAGAACTAGGCGAATAGAAATAACCAGACGCAGTTGTACACATTTTGATGCATAAATGCTTCTACTAGTCAATTGGTGCGTTCTCATTGGATGCTACATGGACTTCTGGGATTGTGGTCCAACATCAAAGTGCTCGAATTATTCAACATTTTGTCTATGCTGCGCTCCAACTTATATACTGACTTGCTAGGTACTTGGTATTTTTTTTTATGTTGAAGATCTTATACAAATTGAAATGAGTTTGAGATATCCGAAAAATGACTTCGAGATATCAGTAATTATTAAATAAATGTTCAAATGGCTTTCCATTTGCGCGGTATTGATCGGCACAGTTATCATTCAAAGCATCGTTGTATCTGTCTCTGGTGCTGAACTCGTGAAACTCATAAAAGAAAAATCTCTGTTGAGCCCATTTTTGTGTGTATTGAGGCGTATAATTGTTTTCAATTCCCAGCTGCTTCTTTTCTGTGCAGTTTTGAAGTAGCCATAGAGAATAACAAATAATAATAATAAGACTATAAAAGGTGTCAGTTACAACAAGCGTGATATCGAATTTTTCATCAAATTACTAAGTAATTCATGCGATTTTTCTTGAAATAATGCCACTGAATTCAGCAACCTCAATTAGTACTGTTATAGTACCGATGCAGTAAGAAAAAATGTGAACAGTGACATCATTCATAAACAAACCTTGAAAAGAAATCTGTTATTTATCTTGCTACTTTTTGAAGACCCGACCCTTTCCATGTACTGCCATTTGCCAAAGATAGTAACGTTAATTGAATAACTATGGTGAGGGAGAAGGTTAATGTGTTGTCAGGTCCGAGGAGAGGGTGGTTCAGGGGGCTCTTTTCTCCGGTTCTGCTTTCAAATTACGTGCCCATGGCTATTATAGTATGAAAAACTACTGTATTCTCCTTTCATAACATGCTTAAGGAAAATGAAGACTTTAAACAGGGAACCTAATTGTCCCTGGGATCCAGCCTGACTCTCCACGCTCTTGGATGTTGTTGGGAATGGGTGGACACTTATCCACCCTTATGGGAATACGTGGACACTTTTCCACTCTTGTGGGAATGCGTAGACACTTTTCCACTCTTATGGGAATGCGTGGACACACTTTTTCACTCTTATGGGAATGCGTGGACACACTTTTCCACTCTTGTGGGAATGCGTGGACACACTTTTCCAATCATGCATGACATAACGTTTCAACAAATGAGTACACATCTGCTAACAAATTCCTTAATTTCCTTTACATCATTTTTCTCCGCTAAGAGGGTAATATTACCCGCTGGGAAGAGATAGTAAGTTTCGCATATAGAGTGGACATCTTTGAAGAAGGTCAGAACACAACAGCGTCTAAAGACATTATTGAATAAATATTGTCAAGAGAAAGTGATCATAAAACTACTTGGAGCATTTGTAACTGGTGTGAACTTTATTGACTCGTACAAGCAAAAAGTACGATTAAGTCATTTAAATATGAGATATTATTGTGATTACTTGTTGATAAACGAGACCATCCTAATGTGTTAAATATTAGTATCATTAGTTTATTCGCTACTTTCGTGGTAATTCTCTTGATATTTACGGACCGACATGTTATTGCTAAAGTCCTTCTCGTAATATCACGTAGATATATAGAATGTATCTCCAAATAACATACGATGGGTGAACAGCTACACAAGACGTATCTTCATCTCGCTGTATTTGATGTTATAATCTGGTCCAGGTATGTACGCACAATATATGCCAGAATAACTGTCTAAATAAGCGTTGTAGTCACCGTTCAAGTTTGAATAATAGCATGCATTGTACCACCATCCGGCCCGATAATGACCGGCACAGTTAGAACTATGAGCATCGTTGTCATTGTCTGGTGTACTGAACTCGTGGTTCAGGTGATAACGCAAGAAACCTCCTTTCGGGCTGATTCTCTCATCTGTGAAATGAGAAACACAAAGTTAATTAAAAAAATATAAAAAACAAGAACTTATGAGTAAACACAGATATGTGTTTATCATTTCCTAAGTAAAATGTCGGTAAAGAGCAGAAAAATATAGTTTACAAATTATTGGAAAATAATCGTTGCATAAATCTTACAACCCTGTTTAGGACTGTTTCAGCCCAATTACATTAATATTTACTAATATTGTCACCACTTTATACAAAGTAATATAAAGATTTTGCTACAGTTTGGTATAATAGGTTCAAAATTGGCTAAAGGATTGTTTAAAATTATAATGGACCGTTGAACAATAAATAATTCTTAGCAGAAGCTTGCTATTGTTTCCAATATAATTCTAAGGTATTTACTCATTGGAATATATTATGAGAAGGCAACACTCCCATCCCTTCGATTTGCTTGTATCGTAATATCCTGAATAGGATGTCACAAATAATTCCATCTGGCGAAACTATTTTGAATTGTGATTTTTTTTCCGGATATATAGTACATTCCAAATTGTTTAGTCTTGTTTATGTATTACATGATTAAGGTTTACATTAATCATTGTTGTATTGTTTCATTGTAGTTCAAAACGCAGTATGTAGCGGTCACATTGTATACGGACTGAAGCCAATTCATGTAGCATTCCACTGTACTTTTAGGTCATCAAAGGGATATTTTGGTCAGTTATGCAGTTTGAGTCTTCTCTGTGTTGCACCATTCATGAAACTTAAAGGAAAATGTTTTGTTGTTTAAATCTCAAACATACAGTACACGCGGGTTTACATAAAAGCAAAACATACACCACCTCACAGGAACGCTTCCATAGGACAACATCAATTAAGAAATGCATCGTAGATAATTGCTGTTGTTAATTGTTTCTCTTCGTATACTAGTGATAAATGTCAGCTTTAGGTCATGACATGTAGCCGTGAAAGACATATAACTAAATATGATCATTTACGTATTTTGAATGCAAAACGAGCTACAATACACAACTATGGAAACAGAAAACTCATCACCAACCTACGGTTCCACTGTAAGTACCGAGTCCCGATAGTCGGTAGTTATCACTCTCATTTTTGATGCGGAAGAAATTAAACTTGCCGTAGTACGAATTATACTCTCTATTCACTAAATCAATTCGGATTTCATATCTCTTTTGGTTTGTCAAATAATAGAGTTTGTCATTTCCAATCCAGAATTCAGTGCTAAGGTTGCCGAACCCTTCCTTATAGCTGGCCCACAACAGGAAGAAGTCAACACTGCCATCTTGTCGACGCTGGAACACCTGACAAAAGAAATAGTGGAAGATTACCATGTTACCCGTTATGTCTTTTTGAAGTATTTTTTTTAATAGTATTTCCTGTTCATATTCGAAAATATTAGGAACAACTTATATTTATAGAATTATTTTCTAATACTTATAGAAAAGTCGGATCTATAGCAATGATCCTTCTATGCGAAGGATTGTAAGTGATTATCATTTCTGTATCGATACATTTCCTGAAACACGAATACATATATCATGGATTACTTGAGCTATAGTATAGTCTTCACTAGGTCTTCGTATAATTTTAACAGTATTGTACGACGTGCCCTGTGCAATGATATTAATTAGGCTAGGATGGTCAATTCAACACCTTATTCAGTAATTTTGGATTTAATATTAATGCGACATAGAGTGACCAGCGTTAAAAAGCCTTTGGAATCGTAAGATTTGTGGATCAAACAAAATGGTAACTTACCGTCCATCCTTCTCCGTCTGTCATGTTACAGAAGACATCGAATGCAGGCCCGGTCCATCCAGTTGGTCTTATTTTATAGATACCGCTAGTTCTCGATCCACCATCGTAAACTTCTGCACAATCTTTAGGCGGTACGTTGCATATTTGGCCATCTCCAATGTAACTCTCATCACAAAAGCATTGCCTAATGTTGTTCCTGATGTCACAAACCGCGTTGAGACTGCAAGCATAGTCTTCCTCCCAGTCGATCTGACCGTTTGAACAAACACCCTTTCTTCTGCATCCAGATGTCACGTAAAAACCACCTTCCTGTATACAAATTAAGTGTTATAATAGAAACGTTAGATACAGTTGGTTACTCCTGCTTTTGATGGTTCATAAATAAAAATGCAACATTTCCGCAACCCGCGTTGAACGAAATCTCTGCTCTAAATGTGTCCGTATACATTCACGGTGATACCGTGAGGATATTTAGCATAACGGAGTTCGTCATAGAGAGACGGCAGTTGTCATTCCTACAATCGAACGAAACATGTCAGAGTTGTCGATCAAATTATTTTAGACATTTTCAGCTTATGGGTTTTGTAAACTTACTGGTATAACTGTTCGATCTTCTGATACATAGCATCCACACTGTTCTTGGGGTACACAATCAGATCCATTCATCAAGAATCCATTTGGACAGACGCATCCGTTGCTTCTAACACAGCTATCCTCCTGACAATCTCCTGTAGGGGTTTCACATGTTCTCTGACAGGCGTTTTCACAGTTTTCAATGATCATGTTGTGTTGACACCATGTTATGACATCTGCGAAAATACAACATTCCGAAAAACTGGTCAGAAAAATTATAACGAAAACGCTTTGCAAGTTGTACTACACTTGTTTGTTAGATTAAAGAATTTACTTATTTTAGTAAAGGAAGGTTTATAGCGTTACCCATTCATTGAGAATGTAAACATACACTATTTATGTTAATATCATCAAAATGAAACTCATTTGTAGGGATATTAACATAAAAACATGTTAAAATCACTGCTGTTGTTAGAAACATTTTTAAACTACCACCGAATTCATTTTTTAAATTTGTTTAATTTTAATTTTGAGTATATGGCCTTTCTAAAGAAGACGAGAAATATCCAGCGATTTTACAGAAATCAGCAATTGGATCTTTTCAAAGAAAAAAAAAGAACAACTTCAAGTGAAAACATTCAACTCACCAGTAGAGGCAGAATATTTTCCAAGGTGGACTAGGCTGTAGTTTCCCAAATTGTCACTGATGCGAAAATCGTCGTAAGAAATCTCAATTACGGAGCCATTTGCTGTGGTTATCTCGACCATAATTTCATATCTTTTCTGGTTCGTCAAGAAAGATAGTTTCTCATTACCAAGCCAAAACTCCTGATTTAGGAAGCCGAAGCCAGACTTGTAACTGTCCCAGTCTCGGTTAAAATCAATGGCCCCGTCGAAGCGACGCTGTATAATCTATGGAAGACGAAACGGTTTTTATCATTCGTTATTAAGATACAAATATCCAAGGTTAGATTCCTATTTAACTGTGTTTGCTTTATACCTATCACGGTTCCCAGATGTAACCCAGAGGCGTAGCGACGTCTGCTTTATTGCGAAACCACATTTGCTGTTAACCTCCCTTCTTCGGTGAAAATATATATATATATATCCATCACTATAAAGAGTCACAGCAGGTAAAACAAAAGTCTAACTCCAAGTAAACATATTGTGGCACCTTATGTTCAATCGCCCCACCAATAAGAGTAACGACAGCTTTCTCTGCAACCCTGATGGTCATCTCTATCATACACTTCTAACCTTTTACCAACTATGATTACTGTAAAAGTAGACGCATGGCAGTTAGTAGACTGGATAATTGAAGTACATTGTCTACATAGCCCAAAGGTAAGTATGAATATATCAAGCCTACACTAGCTGATATAAAAGGAGTCACCGGGAAAAAATGCAACAATATATTTTCGGGCTCAGAGCTTTCTTAAATGTTGCTTTAACCATAAGAAAAAACACACAAGATTGAGTTTAATGATTATAGGAGGACTTCTCAAACTATTAGTACGTAAAATCAAACTTACCGTCCAACCTTTGGAATTGACTGGATTGTCGCAGTAAACCTGAAACGGTTCCCAATAACCATCTGGTTTGATCAAGAAGACACCACTAGAGGTATTGGATGTACATTGTGCCTGAATTTCCAAGCAATCTCTTAGGTAATCGGGTTGTTGGTAAAAGAAAAACGACGCGTCTGAAAGGTAGATAAAAAACAGTTTGTTTTTATAATCGACAAATTATAGGTCTGCATGCATTTTTCTAAGAGAAGTTCTGAAATTTTAGTCAGCGCATTGAGTTATTGGATTTATCTGTTACTAGATATCACATTAAAGGGACTTTCATCTTAGATTAAGGGAAAACAAAGTGGAAAATATAATCGTGTCTTCGCAAAGTCCCGGGAATAGAGCTACCATTGATAGGTATGTATCTACTTTAGAAAATAACAGGCCCTAACTTTGAGAGGAAAAGACAATCCACTTACCCACGAAAACAAACAACATCATTTATTCTTTCTACAGGTTCATAACTAACATTGCAAGATTTTACATTCAAATTACATCGACACATTTAATATAAAAGTCAAATAAACAAGCTGCCTAACATTTGGTTACGTAAAATGTTTGGGTCAATCTCTTTCGTATAAGTTTCTGATAGGGTCAATAATAGTGCAAGTTTATCTTATTAGATCTCACCGTACCACCTACCCCCAAAAATTAGTCGTAGAGTAAATATAATTATGAAATAAATATATCTTTCCTATCTTACCATTATATATTTCCCTTGTTATATCATGGTTAGAACTAAAGGCGATCTGTTGAAAAGATAAACAAAATATATACAACGTAAAACGTATACAGAAATAAAGAAAAAAACATGTTAGCAGCGTACTTCGACAATCAAAAGCGTCCAATACTTGCTAATGGTGAGGTTAATATGCAGTTGGCACGGGTTGGAAGGTGTGTGTGTTTTGTATGGGGAGGGGGGGGGGGGACTTGCAAGGAAACAAGTATAAAAGTCAATTTAAACATTCATACTTGGTCTATGGATTATAGCAAGTTTCGGCTCATAAATTCACAAAGGAAAAAAAGTGGAAAAATATCAAGAAGACGAAAGAAATTCAAAGTTAAAGCGGATTTCGACATTGCTTTTAACAAATGCACAAACGCCAGTAATTTCAGTTATGATGTAATTTATCTTACGAAAGTGGGATTAATTGCTGATTAAAAGATTGCTATATGTACTTTACATTTCCCCGATTATTTTAAATTCTAAATATAACTCATTAGCTTCGTGTCGAGCGTCTGTTCTCTGTCACTGGATTTGATTACGTACCTCGCCAACCCCAACCCTTGTGTATCCTACTCACTGTAAATCAACAAAAGTATCTATTTGCAGTATAATATATTATGGTAAAGACAGACGGATATCGACTGGCTTCGAGTAAATATTATATTCATATCTTTACTGCCTGTCATCTTTTAACTTATGAAGAATCGTTTATTATGATGTACATTGCCATTATAAACACGCACGTATTTTCCTGTTTGAGACGGGTTGCAAAAGTGAGCTTTAGCATCCTTTTATTATCTTTTTTTCAATGTTTACACACATGACAAAAACACGGAATTTCCTAATTAGATTTTAAGAAGGTTTGTTTGCTTCGCGTTATGAAAACATTTAAAAAGACATTTAAAGAACAAATGCAGTAATATGGAATATAAAGAGCGAGGTATCTTGTTATCGTATCTAAAATATAGTGAACTAAAACAAAAATATATACTTCAGCTTTAAGGTGTTTGTAAGTATTGCTAGGGTTGTACGAACCGTTTGAACACAACTGAAACTAGTTCTGATAAGACTTAAAAAGGTTTGGTGGCCTCTCGATATGAAAAACATTAAAGAGACATTAGAATTTGTTCCAAGTAATATTAATTAAAAAGAGCGAGATAACTTGTTGTTGTAACTTGAATGAAGTAAACTACAAACAAATTAACTTAAGCGTTAACTTTTTCTAAGTATTGTTAGGGGTGTACGAACCGTTTTGGACACATGTGAAACTGACTCTTTTAATATGTAAGCAATTATTTAGGATACCTGTTATTGATTCCTGATAACCAAGAAGAATCTATGTTTAATTCAAACTTTAAAATATCATGTTGATATTAAAATTACACATCGCATCTAACTTTATTGTTATCTGTGATTTGCTATTATTAACAAGTGTCAGTTTTGACATCACTTATGTTACATAGTATTAGAGGGAGTCGAAAATATAATTTGAGCAGAATATTTTAAATAAAAATAAAAATAAGTATTATCTTTATGAATTATATTTCGTGAACTCCTTTCTGGTCAGTATGCCGAAGAGTTATTTTGTTTCCATCAGCCAACTATATTTAAGATTGAAGCTAAGTTTTTATAAATATTTTAAAAGTTTAACATTTATTGTTATGGACAATCTTCTTGGTGATGTAAATATTAGCTTGCTTTGTTTTTACAAAGCTTGACTCTCAAACTGAAGCCGAAACTGGGTCGGAAAAGTCCTACAAAGTACGAACTGTCCGAACTGATGTATCAGGAAAAAATATTTCTATATAAATGTGTGCGACTGCAATAAGAATTATAAATACATTAATGAGTATAAAATGAAATTAATATGTCCAATTGGAACAAAAATCTGTCTCAAATCTGATACAAATTTCTGAGTTGGAGCCTATTTACTAAAAAGAAATGGTGGATACTTGGTTCATTGACAGATTCAATCAAGCAACAGTTGAAAAGCATATGAAAGATTGGTACATTTTAGTTATTTCTTCTTCGTTATTGATTGTTTCAT
>KN882601.1:120084-135149 GCA_000934455.1 Apostichopus parvimensis
ACTATTTTAAAACTTTAATTTTCCGAAAATGTCCACCCCTACCACACCCCCCCCCCAATTACACTTATACTATTTTCAAACTTTAATTTTCCGAAAATGTGAACCCCTTCCCCTCCCCACCCCCCTTTTCCAATTGTGCTAGAGTGTGTTTTATCATCTAAGTAACGCTTAGTTGCCAGTAACTTCAGTAGCCTGCACCCCCTTCGTTATAAGCGAGTAAAGTTCTTCATATCTTCCTTTAAACATAATGCCACTTAATAGTCTGACTGTACTTAATACATAGATAGCACTATACATATTATGCTTAATGAAAATCTTTGTATCGAAGTGAACTTTAATAACGTTGTTATTGCACAACTTGTTATCAATATCGTCGGTAGCATAGGTTTGTTTGCCTATCACATAAAGATAGTGACTGAAACATTCGCAATGTACTGAGGTTTTTTTGAGAACAGTGCATGCTCGGTATATATAACACCTCAATCTAGCTGGTTATTAATGATCCTGTCACTGAGTACGTTGTATTGTGTTGTATACCTCGTAGCCACAGCACAGGATTGGCAAATATACTAAAAAGGTCCCATAAGTATGAGTTCATTCATCTCAGTATAGGTTATATTTTTGAAGGAGGCCTATTCTTTCTATAACCCGGTATTAATTACACTTAATAATTTTCCCACAAACTGACCGTACAGTGAGTGATTTGTCGTTGTCGTAATTGTTTATAAAACTCAAAATGCCGAATATAGTCTACATAGAGGCCTTTGTGAGTGACATTACCGTAAATAGCACGGTTCCCCGTGTATGCTGGATTAAGTTCTGCACCATTGGCAATTATCACGCTTCTTATTGTATCAGAACTTCCTTCTCTGTTGTCACCACCGTTCATCACTGAAGTCACGTAAATGGTAAAGACCATTTTGAAAATACAAAATCCCAAGATGAGTTTAATTATAGTTGTTAGCCATCTCCTTCGAACAACTTCAGAAACAGTATGCACATTCATTTCGATAGTATTAAAACCCTCGGGCTCCTTTTCTTCCACTTGTGTGCAGATAAAGTGTATACTTGTTCCTACAGTGGAAGTAAACGTTACAGCTATAGGACGACTGGCAGACAAAGAAAAACATGGCCGCAGCGTCTTACACTTATGATCATTCGAGCGTTAAAGGCATTACGAGTATCATTCTATCTCATCATGCTTTGTATTCCAGAACCACGTGAGAAGCGCTGGCTGACTAAATACCGTCATTGTGCTGATTTACTTCGAACCGTCAACATCATTGACTGGTTTTAGTTAAGCCAGAGTACTACGCTATTGTGTGTCTGCTGAACGTAGACGACTTTGTTTACAGCAGATAATAGCTCTTTTCTCTCGGAGTTGCTGGCTATATGGCAGCTCTCTAATTTTCATTACTGTGATAGCCAACGTGTGTAGTAGAACGATATAAGGATCACAGGTTTCTTTTGGTGCAGTGTTCCATATGAAGCTTTAAAGTCTCACGTGGTTCTGGAATGCAAACTGCACGATGAGATAGAATATTCTAATTAAACGAGCTTAAACTGAAGTTTGATTTAGAATCTATCGAATCATATGCTTTGCATGAAGGAATCACGTCCCACCAAGGAGTTTATTTCCCCACCCCTTAGCAGTTTTTCATTAGGAACCACTGCCGATTTGAGTATAGAGGATGGATGGATGGATGGATGGATGGATGGATTGATGGATGGATGGATGGATGGGTGGGTGGGTGGATGGGTGGGTGGGTGGGTTCGTGGATGGGTGGATGGATGGATAGATGGTAAAGTAGGGCTAAGCATGTCAGAATTACCAGTTCAAAAATACCATGATTTGTTTTACAATAATAATAATCTTTTCGTTGAGTGATGATATCATGGGGTGGTTGATAGGATCAGGATGCCCTTCCTATCGGGGATTCAATGCCTTTGTTCCAGTTCTTTTTGATAAAAGAATCAGTCACGGTTCTGTTTGAAATTGGCTTAATTTCATGTCACCGAACTCCCCTTTTGAAGTACCCTTCGTCTATTGTATTTACAAAAATAATTAAAAAATTCTTCATCCCACATTTCCGCTGCATGGTCCCTAAATAACAACGGTCATGCAGACCTTCGAACCCCCTCCCCCCCCCCCCCCCTCCCCCTTTGTCCGTTCTGTTTAAATCTGCAAACTACCTTTCAGTAAATTAGTGAACGTTTTCGATTAAGGCGATAGTACAAAATGTTAACATCGTTATTACCGTACAAGTAACATGGACACCGTAACATTTATACATTTGTTACACCTCACCGGTGTTTGCCTCAAGTTTAACACTATATTCTTGTCAAACACATAAAACTTAGAAAGTAACAATGAGTCTCGAAATATAAGACAGTTTATTAAATTAAATGCAATTTGTGAGTCAATTATATAGCAAACGACAAAGATCCAACTGTAGCATAAAAGATTGTCATTCAACCAAATATGCTGTCGCGATATTCTTCATTTAGAGTTCTTCATCAAAGTAGAGGGCGTAGTTTCATTTCTGCATATTTGAGGTTGTAATTACTCTCAGGAAGATTATACCAATAAATGCTTTGGTAACTACCCGTTGTTCCAAAGTAGAGACCTGTCAGTTGGCTATGAAAACAATAATTGTACCACCAGGCACCAAAGTAATGCGAAGCACAGTTGTAAGTACTATGTCTGTCGTTGTCCCGGTCTCTGGTAGTGAAGGACATGTTTCTGTGATTAGCCATAGCGTCAAAATCTGAAGGAAAGACAGTAACAATACGTTAGTTCATTACTCCATTTACTACTTGTGATAAATAATCCGAACTTGTTGTTAAGAAATTATCATAGCATATGAATGAATTCTTAATCCACCAGCTCACGTTATAACTGGAGGAATTAGTAGAGTTCATATAATATGGGAACAGAATCTCTGTAAAGTCTTTTAATACTTAAGATAATGTTGTTCAAATTTGTGAGTTCCAGAGTTTTGTCCTTGATTATTTTCTTTTACCCAATTGTATTAAAATATATACACATTTATTAACGTGACGTATGGTAAATTTTCAAAACATTTGTTATACTTTTAGGTCGATTGTTTGCTTGTAAAGTATATTATCAGCGTATGTTTGTTCAATAAATCCGACTAGACAAACGGAGTTATTAACCAAGTAGTGAATTGCAAAGATTGCATAATTTAACTGTGTCTGTTGATTTCCATTTAAGCACATATTCAACAGTAAAATGTTGTCATTTATTACAAGCAAGATTTATAAAGACAATTTATAAACATATATTTATGTAATTTAGCCTAGTGGTAGGCTATTGTTTCCTTGTTCTGACCACCTTATCAAATAAATGTATTATAAGTTCTGTAATGTAAGTATTACTCGTGTTATCTTTCCGTTTGGTTTTTGTTCTGATTCTGAGAACGAACTGACGTAATAGTCAGTTTATAATAGACTGTTATTGTATCCAAATTAACATATTACTGTCTAAGACGTGTGTTACCTATTAATTATAATAGCTGTCTTGATTTTTTTTCGTTATAAGTAGGACAATCTTGCCTAACCGCGTTATGGCATTCTTACGTTCGTCAATGTCTCATTTCTTGGAACAAGTAACCCTTGTGTTAATATTGTCATATGGAATTTGGAAAAAAAGTTTTTCAAAGAAAACAAAATGTGCTATAGACATAAACGTGGGCTGGTTTCAACGGTTTTAAACGACCTGCATCATGTTAAAATTCATTTTGTGTGCATAAAGTATTCTTTTACAACTTGTACTTGGCTAGTGTTTTTTAAATGTAGAGGTAATATGCTTTTATATGTGGCCCGTTAATTTGCTAACATACTCGCCAAGTGGAAGGACGTAAATGTTTACAATACAAACAAAGCCTCACAACGATGGCTTCAGCGTAGTTTGTACAAGCAATCAAAGTTTTCTCTTAGTATTTCTATAGTAATATAATTGGAAGACCGCATCAATTACCCAAGACTACCAAACTTGAAATGTTTAACTATAACACAGATAACCCCAAAATACGTGTACTATTCTTACTTGCTGTACTCTCCGACAAATAGTCACCAAGATCTGTCAATCTGTAGTTACTGCTTTCATCACTAATTCTGAAGAGGTTGTACTTGGCGTAATATGGTTTTCCGTTGACATTATTCATGTCGATTCGTAGCTCATAGTTGCCTTGGTTTGTCAAGTAAGCAATGTTGTCATTACCAAGCCAAAACTCTCGGCGAAGAAAGCCGAATCCTTTCTTATAATCATTCCAGTCACGGTAAAAATTAACTGCGCCATCGACTCGACGTAGGAAAACCTGTTGAAGATAAAAAGGAAAATCTTCTTTCTCCGTAATATTTAATCTTTCTAAGTAAATTTCTTTTATTTTTCAATAATAATTCTGAGTAGTTCATTCAAATTGATGTAAATAGAGATGTCATATAATTTATTTGGTGTGGAAATGATTACACGAAATGCTCTTTACGTAAATAAAACAAATACATACTTTTTATTTATTTATTTTTTTCAAATAAAGATATTACATGAGTTTTCACCATATTATAGCATTGGATTGAGAGAAGTGGCAATTCGTGCAGTAAGAGTTTACTCCTGAGGTTGTCTTAGCTTTGGTCATAATTATGTCGAAGTTAGTTGTTGCTCTCTGCGACAATACAGCATGGTGCAAACCTAATTTTCTTATATAAAAAACGTACCGTCCAACCTCCACCATCGATGGAATTATTACAATAAACCTTGAAAGGTTCTGGAGCACCGTCGGGCTGAATCAGGAAAATACCAGATTCAGTTTGATCATCACATTGTTCATAGACTTCCTTGCAATCTCTTGGATATTCAGGCTCTTGGTAGTAGAAGTAAGATGAACCTGAAAAATAAGTGAACCAGGAAACAGGGTAACTTTCTATCTTACATATATGCATAGAAGTGAATGAAAATCGAACAGAACAACACAGAGTTTTAGCTATCTGTTTATTTGTATACTTTAGTTATATTAAGAGACGTCACCAAAAATATGACGCTTAAACGGCCTAACAGTGGCTGTTGAACATATTTTTCTCTTATAGTAATTTAGTCAAATAGACGTTCCCCCAATTTTTTTATTTTTTTTTACTTTGTTATTTTTCAACGATATTAATCAATTAGTTTGAATTATCTTCTTTGCTGAACTAATTGGTTTCCTACATTCTGATGGCATTTCAATAACGTGTAAATGAGGAACGCAGACAGAATGAAATCTAAAAAGCTGAATTTTATTTCCAAGTACTCCAGATTATGTTAGTTTACATTACAAGCCAGGTTCATTTTTACATACAACATAGTTTCATTAAATAAAAAACCTTGCAATTTGATGAATGGGAGAAATGGCACATAGTAAAAAACAAGGGATATGGTATATAGATAATATGTCGAAACTGTCATTTTTTGGTTACGAATAGTGAAATTTCCCTTTTGAAATGAACCAACACATAAGACTTACTTGTAGATACAGTTGCCCTAAGCAAATATTACACTCAAATCAAATACACAGGTGCAATCAAACCAGAATTGCATCGTTAAAGTAAAAAAAACTTATATGCACAAAATTAAAGTATTTAAATCTCGAGTGTGTGTCAACTTACTTTCGGTGTCTCTTCTGCGCCTGGATTTACTGTTATCAGTTTGCATGTCACTCTGTCAAATAATAGAAATTGAAAAGTATTACTTCCTTCAAAACTATCAAACATAACGTAATGTGTCATGCGAAATTATCGCTCAGATAATCTCCTTTATTGTATAATCATTATTTTGGCCTTATTTTTTGTCTTTTGATTAATTCGAACTATTTGTTTTGATAAATAAAAGAAACGACATAGAAAACGTTTCCTTTCTTCAAATTTAAAATAAATTGTGGAAAGCGGATTTTCAAAATTTTCCTTTAACGAGTCACAATACCTGGCACATAGAATCATGATGTTTGCCAAACAAGAAACAAACAAGGAAATGACAATTGTTATTGTTATTGTTTTTCAAGTTTAAAGTATCACATGATACAACTTGCTTCATGGTAGAGGTTACTAAAGAGACTAACAAAGGTATAATTTAATTAACTATTTACATGTGTTATGTGGCATAACTAAAGATATTTTACCGCGTTGATCAGTTATCATCTTGAAACAAAAATGTAAATTTGAATAATCACATCAAAGGGTCCAATACACATATTTATCTTTACTTTAATCTCTTAAATATGTCAACATATGCATTTTGTATAGAGAATAGGGAAAATTAAGTGAGTCATAAAATCATGACTTTAATTGTTGTAAAATATCAATCGAACCACGGCTTCTCTATGTTCGTTATTTTGTAAGTTACGAACAGAGCAGTCAAGATCAGGAAAGAGCTACAATTTGAAGGAAGTTTCAAGACAAATCTTTAAAGCGAAAGATGTAATGTAGAATATACAAATCAATAGTTAGTTTGTATAGATACGAATATGAAGAGAAGGGTAAATATACAAAGTAAACCAACAGTAGGACTATTGCTTAGTTTGTATATATATATGAATACGAAGAGCAGGGTAAATCTAAAAATTAAAAACAACAGTAGGACTACTGCATAGTTTGTATAGATATGAATACGCTGACCAGGTTAATTCTACAAAGAAAAAACAACAGTTGGACTACTGCTAAGTTTGTATAAATATGAATCCGGAGAGCAAGGGTAAATCTACAAAGTAAAAACACCATTAAGAATATTGCTTACAGAGAGCAGGGTAAATCTACAAAGTGATTTCAAGATTTAAACTTCTACGTTTATTGTAAACATAATTTTGCCTTGCAATGTTGACATTTTCTTTGTCCAAACTTGTTCAGGTTATGTATGGCAAAGAAAATAACTTACTATTTAAACTGAAAACACTACTTGATGAATATATATATTTAAACGGAATTGACATTTAGTAAAGAACAAAAAGTGGTTATCGCAGGGAATCAAGTCTAAGATAAAAGATGGAAATATAAGTTCAAATAAGCCAATTGTGTTTGAAAACTGCTTTCTCTTCCTAACATAAGATAACTAGTGAGAATAATGATGCTCTTGTTTTACGATATTTAATTTGGTCAATGGTAATGTTAATATTTAGGATTGTTTTTGTTAGGCGAAATTTGAATTCATTTTGTTAAGATGCATGCTATGCTATGACATAAAACGAAACTATGAAGGATCATTACTTTCATGAAGTAAAGATTGCAAGTCTGGACTTGCACTTTAATTTTACCCTTATTTATTTATTTATAATTATCTGTAAATATGGACAACATGAATAATAATCTTAGTGTATTTCCAAAGGTTTCAATGAAACTAGTTTGCAAAATACAAGTGACGGTATGTTCAAGAAGCTGAAATCTCGTAAATAAAGTGAACACCAAATTGAAGCACCAACGTGTCATATGCTTAGTTGAAAAATTATCAATAAGTTCACCATTATCTTTTGTTTCATTGGTTTAATTAGGGAATTAACATTTTCGATATTGCTGTTGAGAACTGTGTGACATTAAAATCTTCAGTTTCGTAAATAGCAAGCACAGGTTGAAATTTGGGAAAGGCTATTGATAAGAAGCAGTTCTTTTAAAGAAAAGGATGCTGATGCTTATTCAGTTAAGGATCATAGTTTATTTGCAAGATTTAATAGCGAATAATGATTTTCTTTTCTTTTTTTAATTTCGTTATGTCCATAACTTTTCGGATATTTGATGATATTACATAATTAAATGTCTAGATTTATAATACCGCATGTAAGTACACAATATATGGTTTGGTCACATTAAGCACATGCTTATGAAGCAAAAATAACTTACTATTATCAAGTAAGTCACTAAAGTTATAACCACACAAATGTTCTTCTTAATATGAGTTAAACAAATATTTATGCTAGTTTCTGTAGTCAAGTTGCGCTCGGCTTAAGTAGTTTTTAAATCTTGTTTGTCTGTTAAATATATCAAAAGTTGACTGAGGCTATTACTAACTTATTAAGAGGTGCAAATATAAATATAGTTAAATTATTAAAACTGCAAAATTCCTTTCTCGTAACGTGAACATTCATTGTTTTAATAAAACTTCGATTGGTTCAAAGGTATCGAAATGTCTTTTTCTGGTAATTTTAAGGTGATTTAAGTAAATATATAGGGAAAGGTTGTCAATTACTTTTCTTAAAATATATGTAAACGTAATTAACATTTGGAAAGTAACATAAATTGGTTATCAAAGGGAATCAAGTCTAAGATAAAAAAAATGGTATAAATAGTTCAAGTAGGCATATTTTGTTTAAAAGCTGCTTTCTCTTCCTTACTCAAATAACTAGTGAAGATGATGCTTTCGTTTAACGATATTTAATTTGGTAAATGGTAATGTCAATATTTAGGATTGTTTTTGTAAGGCGATATTTGAATTCATTTTATTTAGCTGCATGCTATACTATGATTTAAAACAAAAAACATGAAGGATCATTACTTTCTTGAAGTAAAGATTGCAAGTCTGTACTTGCACATTAATTTTAACCCTTCTCTCCAAATACTTATTTGTAAGTATATGTCAATATTTACAAATTGAATAATATTCTTACAGGGTTTCAAGGTTTTTTAATAAAACTAGTTTTCAAAACACAGGTGGCGATTATGTTCAATAAGCTTAAATCTCCTAAATAAAGTGAACACCAAATTGAAGCATCAACGTCTCATAAACTTATTTAAAAAAATGATCAATAAATTCATCAATATATATCTTTTTACTTTATTTATTTTGGGATTCAATATTCTAAATTTTGCTGTTGAGAACTTAGAGACATTAATATCCTTAGTTAAGTAAATAGCAACACAAAATTGAATATTGGGAAAGGCCATTGCTGAGAAGCAGTTCTATTCAAAACCGGTGATGCTGCTGTTTTACCTATTCAAGCAAGGATCATACTTTATTTGGAAGATTTAATAGCGAATAGCTATTATCCAAAAGTATTTAATTTCGTTATGCCTATATTGTCTTTAGAACATTTGATGGTACTAGACAGTGAACTGTCTAGATATATAATACCGCATGTAAGTAAAAAAAAATATGGGTTTGGTCATCTTAAGCATATGCTTATGAAGCAACGAAACTTGGTGTTCTTATGTAAATCACTAAATTAACAAAAAACAAATCTTCTTCTTAATATTAGTTAAATAAATATATATGTTAGTTTCTGTAGTCAAGTTTCGCTCGGCTTGAGTAGTTTTTCAAATCTTGTTTGTCTGTTAGCCTAAATATATCAAAAGTTAAATGAGGATATTACTAACTTATTAAGTGGTGCAAATATAAGTATTTTTAGATAATCAAAACTGCCGAAAAAATCCTTTCGCGTTACTTGAACATTCATTGTTTGGTTCAAAGGTATTGAAATGTCCATTTTCTGGAAATTTAAGGTTGATTTTAGTAAATGTAAGGGCGAAGGCTTCCAATTACTATTCGTAAAATACTTGTACAATGTAACAATGTTACGGTTCTGAACATTTTAAAAGGATGTTCAAAACTTCAGTTCTCTTTCTTAGTATTGGAAATTACATTCAGCATTTCATATTAATTATTATTTTTAAGAAATAAAATCAAGTTATTGTCTATGTAGCGTATGCATGGATCAAAATATTTTTCGAGTCATTTGGAAAGCCTAAAACAAAATCGTGTTAAATTCAGTGTCCTTGTATTAACTTTGTTAACAATGAGGCTTTCTCGATGATATGTACTATAAATTCCCAGTGCATTATAATATTTTGTAAATATTTTAAAAAAGGGGTTCACTGTAAGAAGGATTAACGGAGCTTTTCAAATAGTAGAAAAAATGAAGTTTCTTTTCGAATAAATAAAGAGATAGACTTTCAAGATCTTTTTAAAATATGTATACACATGTATGTTGATCAGGAAGATGTTACATTCGACACGTGTATAATTGAAAAAAAATCTGAAGTATTCAAATGTTTAGGTGATATGGTTAGCATTGAAGAAAGATTGAAAAAATAAAAACAAGAAATCAGTCTGAATAGCTGCATGCAAAAGATATGAAAATGGGCATTTCGATAATTAATGAAAACGTCCTAAAATATAATTGAAAGACTTACCACTTCATCAGAAGATTCTACAGAAAGAAACTCCAGAAGAAAAACTCCAAAAATGAAGAAGCACAAAAGCTGTAACTTCATGGTTGATTGAAGAAATGTAGACTTTATTTAGAATGATATCTTCTGAGCAGAGTCTGCAAGACGAATGAAGATATTTCTAAAATATGAAAGATCTCTCAGTTCACGGAAACAACTGTTAATACTATGGAAACCTTGAATCGTCTCGATTCATCAACTTAAGTATGAAATTATGTTAACGTCTTTATGTATAATTTCATTTTAATCAAAATTTACCAGAAGTACAGTTGCTTTTCCTTACTTCCCACACGAGCCCGGAAGTCTTCCTTAGATTATGTGTGTTTAGATAATTTTTTACAATATTTACCTTAGTAGAGAATTTTTAAATCAATTACCAGTCTTTCTTTGTTTCATTTGTACAACAAATAGTGCATTACTTTTAATATGACCCTTGCAAGATCCTTAGATAGGTTCGAATCATATATCATGAATATGCATTTAACCGTCATTAGACTTGCAATATATCTGGCTTTTCATTGATGTATACATTTAGATAGAATACGGTCATAACCTTTTTTTAACTTTCGCGTATAGTTCAACAGAAAACCTATAGTCTTGTCGCATAGTTTTGTGAAGCCAATGAATCGTGTAGGTTAGAATCATTATGCTAATTCGCATTGTAAGTGTGATGTTGTAATATTGTAAGATCTATCAGGAATTATTGCTTTCTAGTAACTTTACTTCTTAAAATAGAGATGATACAATAACATTATGATAACCTATACTAATGTAATGATTGTACTGAATGAGGCGTTAGCGGCCTAGACATTAAATTTCTCTAAATCCGTCTGGATAAATGGCCAGTCCATTAGCATTATGCACAAGACCACTTGTCTTAGTGTGTTCTGCTTTGATAAATCCATGTCTTTTTTGTTGTTCACCAGTGTTGTGAGTACTTACTATCATCCAAGTAAATGCGAGTACGTGCGGTTCCGAGCACCAAGGACCAGAGTCTGAACACATCATTTTAGAACCCGTTTACCGAGTACGAGCGCTTTTTTATTCGAGTTCTGGTACTGAATGAGATTAACACTCGGGTACTTCCACCGAGTGCGTGTACCAAGTACTCGCAAAAAGTACTCGAGTACCGAGTAGGTCTACTTTTCGAGTACTACCACATTGATGTTCACTGTTCTCCTGGGCATATAACTGTTCGATTTCTTCGATATTAAAAGTGATGGATAGAGATTTCAACTACATGTGAAGTTTATTTTTAATACGTAAAGTACAGATTGGTTGGACAGGTTACCGACAACTAGGTTTACAGTTTGGTTGTTAGGGTAACATGTTAATTTCTATATCACTTGTTGACTTAGTAACTTATGCGCTTCACATTACGGGAATTTAGGTAAACTGTGTTTGTTCAGTAAGTTAATTATCATAAGATGACGATCACGGTTATCTTTTATAACCACGTCATAATTCACTCAACTTACTTCTGGAATAGTTTATATCAACTGTATAATACATTTCTTTACGTCCCCCTCCCTCTACCACCCCCCCCCCAACCTCCTCCTTCTGTGCATATATTGGCAGGCCTGTACATTGTACGAAAGTGTTATTTTTTCTTTAATACAGTCATTTAAAAATCTGAAAAACAACCAACATATACGTAAATATACTTTCTGATATATTTTTGGTCACATTTGTAACTAAGATGTCTTGGGCTTACACTAGTACTGTTATAGGTGCAACTTTTCGTTACAACCCAAATTCATTGGCTTGAACTCTAGGTTCGGTTGATTTCATATTTCACACACAATGCCTGGCATTGTGAGATTATTTTGCACAATACATAATACAATAATATAACTCTTATTGAAAAACCTGCAATGTATTTGATAGTTGTATTTTGAAAGACAAGTGAAAATAGAAATCTCGTGTTATTTATCTGGCAATGACACTTGAGTCCTGTAACATCTTGTTTATATCGAATAAATCAATCCCTGTTGTACCATACACTACGTACAGTATAGGCCTACATAGTCCTATGACACACAAGGATAGGTAACACTCGCTAACAGTAAGGACTGTTGCTTGGCAACATATATATGTAGCTATGTACGGAAATGTAAAGGGGACATCACTCTGACGACTTAACCACAATATTGATTCCACCCAATAAACCTTGAAGTTATTAACAAAATATATACTGCTGTAAAAAAAGACTTAAAACTGGGAACAAAGTAGTTGTACTAAGTTACCGTACAACAAGGTCAACTTTCTGGACAAAGCGTTAATATTCAGGTATTTACCGTTTTACCATATGCTTAAGTCGTCAATATGATGTCTTTTCTACGCTTCCGTTGTAATACTGTCCCTGCATCAGGTCACTGGCAAAAGCATTTCACAATCACAGTTTGTGAAACACGAGTGTTGGACTTCATAATATTGCTAACTTGTTCCTAGTTGAAATGTGGTATATTTGTAGAATATTTGCTTTGAGCTGTCTGTTTTCTGTGATGAGAAATTGATGAGCATTTTCTTATCTTTTAACACATATTATTGTCTGTTGTTGATAAATTAGTTAAAAGTTGAAATGAATAGCACAAACGATTTGAGATTACAAAACCAAATAAATGAGCAACACAGAACAATAATATTTACAAGCGTCATGTTTGTTCGAACGTTTTCGAAGATATCTCATCTTCCTCCTCAGGTATAGTAAGGCTTTAAAATTATATAGTTCCATAGGCTGTAGCATAGATTTGAGATAAATTGCCATGACGACATCATTAACTGAACTGCAATTGCCACATCAATGAAAACAAATATCACCATTTTTTTGGTGTGAATTCATTACTTCACCGTACAAACTCCCATGAAGTACCGTTAGATCTGATTCACAGTATACATTTAAATCGGACCATTAAAAGGTAAAGTGCTCAACATAAGGGGGAAATAATTGTGCTAACCTGGCTTAGGCAGAGCAGGAGCGAAATTGTCAAGAGTAACTTTTCTGTAGATAATTAGTCAAGACATCCGGTTAGTTTCATCACCATTAATACAAGTAATTAATTGACAAAGTTACAATTGCATCGGACTCCGAAAAGTTGACAGGTGTTATGTTATTACATTTTCATAAGACATCCTATCATTTGCGTGGGCAAGGCCGCGCGGTTTTGTAAACAAGGTTGGATTTCTGGTGAAGTCAATGCAGAGGAATGTGTGAGAATGAAACGACTACACGTGTTACTATTGATATAATTTACACTTAATTCCGAATCAAAAGACGTTTACTGATGGGAATTTAATATTCATTATCAGTGCATATCGTTTAAATCTATCTGTATAAAACTAGAATGAATGTGTTTATAATTCAAAGAGTAATTATGAGCCAAAGAAGAGAAGTTCCATTTCCTTCCGCTTTCCGTTTTAGTCACATCAAGTGATAATCGACAGGAGTGCTGCAGGGGCAAGATTGGTAAATAATAAGGTAGTTTATAATCGATTGTAAACCTGTTGTAAGAGCCACACTATAAAGTACATAACTTACTTTTGAGGTCAACATGAGATTTGTACTTGTTATGGGAACAATCGGTGAGTGATTGGCAGACATTTGGTGTTTATCACTAAACGAGGGATACTGTTTTACACAGATATTGGGAAAAGTTGATATCAGTGTTCAATTGTAGAGTGTAGACAGATACATGCAGGAAGGTTCAATCTCATGTGTTATGTGTAATGGTTACTTACTCCAGCTACGGAGTGCGTATCTTAAAGCTCATCAACTTCACTGCCCTCAAGTTGTTAGAAAGTCAACTGCTGATCACTGATGCTCAAATTTATTTTACTACAAGTATTTTCCTACTTTAACATGTAAAGCATTTTGATCTAATGAAACATGTAAACGTTTAGTTAAGATTCCAGAAGAAGCACTTTTGAAAACTTTTAACAATTTTAGCTTCTACAGATTTGGCTCAAACACTGTTGACCTTTGATGTACAAAGATAGCTTCAAAATAATCGTTTTGGTTATTATTACGTTATGAGTAGGAGGGCCACATTTAGGAGCCAAAACGTATGGGTTTTTTTTGTGGAGTCATTTGGGGTCACCAGGGGTCAAATTGTGTAAACCTTGTAAACACGATATCTAAAGAAAGAAAGCTTGGATCAATCTCGTATTTCGTGTGAAGGAGTACCACATTGAGTTAAAGATCCCTATTGTTTTAAGTGGCGGTACAAGTCCATTTGGGGTCACTAGAGGTCAAATTGTGAAACATTGTAAACACGATAACTCAAGAATGGGAGGTTGGAGGAATCTCATATTTAGTATGTAGTTGTGACATGTTCAGTACAAGATTTGATTGATGTCAAATGTCATATTGAGTCACCAGACGCCAAATTGTGGAAACCTTGTGTTATAAGCTACCGTATCTCCCACCGATCAGCCTACCAGATAACATGTGCGTTACGCCTCATACGAATAGGAGGCTATTGGCAATTGGAAATTAGCCTATGGGCATCCGTAGAATCAAAAACTCAAAACTCGAACATATTTGAATTGCCGCTCGGAAGCCTTCTTTGCGTGCAACAAGTTGTACTCTTTGTAGTACAGCGGTTTTATTGAACGATTTCCGTCGTATTTATTTCATGTTAAATGTTGTTACGTTGTGACCAGGCGCTGTTTATGAAACTTAGCAGTTCTTCTAGTTAGATTGAGTACATTGAGTACAAGACCCCTTTTGTTTTTGGTGGAGCCACGTACAGTAGACTGACCTGTGTTTATCATGCCACCATAGTGTTATTGTATCAAAATGGTGGTAATACTAACAAGCAGAAGTCTAGTGCACGGAAGTCATCGAAACCTCAATGCATTTTGCA
>KN882602.1:68735-81505 GCA_000934455.1 Apostichopus parvimensis
AGGTTATTTTCCTAACAGAGCTCAACTTCAACTCATGGACTAAACCATTGTGGTAAGCTTAAAAACGAACTCAAACATAGTGCCAGGGCAGTAGTGTCGCAAATGAAATGGTGGGGGGGAGTGGTAGGGCGGCAAAATAATTATTTTCCCAAAATTAGTAGGTATTTCCAGTTTATAATCCATGTGTTGTAACTTTCAGTTTCTGCTCTACCAACACATGTGAATTATCACCAAGAATTTTTTTTTTAACCTTACTGTATACTTTATATGGAATCCCCTGATTGATAGAGCAACTGAGGAAATGTGTCCTGAAGTCAATAACCAGAACATTTTCAGGGATTGAATTTCGGTCAACCAACAACCCACCATCTTCAATGGTTACAGTAGGCAATGAAGGAAGAATTACTCACTTGAGGTAAAAGTTTGGAGCTTATTACTGGCCACTCCCTAACTAAGAAGAAAGGTTGTTAGGGGATTGAATTTCTGCTAACACCTTAAACAACCAACCAACAACAACCCACCAAGTTCAATGGTTACAGTATGCAATGAAGGAAAATAACTCAATTGAGATAAAAGTTTGGAGCTTATAACTGGCCACTCCCTAACTAAGAAGAAAGGTTGTTAGGGTATTAAATTTCTGCTAACACCTTAAACAACCAACCAACAACAACCCACCATGTTCAATGGTTACAGTTTGCAATAAATGAAGAATAACTCACTTGAGGTAAAAGTTTGGATCTGCATCACTTGTGACCCTCTCATTGGCTTTCATTATCTTCTTAATCTGTTGAGAAAAAGTAATATACAGGTTTGATAATGAATCAAAGTCAATATGTGACATGTCATTCACAACAAACACTTGGCTTTGTAACCAGAGCAAAGCAAAAGCCTGGTTAATGGGTTTTTTTTTATTCATTTGATATATTTTCTTTCCTTTTCCTATTTTGTTTTAATATCAATTTGATCATTATCTTTCATTGTCCTATGTTGGTTATATTTATTTGGCAATGAATAACATTTTACAAGTTGGTTTAGAGTTCGATGGGTGAGGTTGAGACAAAGGCTAATTACGATATTCAATGGAAAGTCATTAAAAACCATTTTATGAATAGTCAACCTTGGAGTTCAATTGGTTTTAAGTGATCATGTGTGAGTTGCCATTTTACTAAAATATGGGATGTATTCTAATAATTATGGGATGTATTTTAGGAATTATGGGATGGAATGAATAGGGTATGATGTCATCATATATTTAAGTCATCTGACCTTTTTCATATTTCATCATATACTGATATCCGTCGACCCCATTGTTTGTTGGACATCCTGCTAGCTGTGTTGCTTGATTGTCTGTTGATGACCCCCCCCCCCCCCCCCCCCCCGAGATGAACAGCCCTTCTAGTGACCAAGAGTCATGAGCCGTCCAGAGAGTCACCCTGCCCACCCAAGAGATGTCAGGGGCAGATCTGCTAGCACAGGCCTATAATACACACTAGCAGAAAGGGGAAACTACTGCAGCATTTGGGTGTAGATTAGAAAGCCTTGTCATGAAGGCCAAAGACCTACTGTAGGAGGGATCTCTGGAGAAGAGGTGGATCGGACCCTTAGGTTAGTGTTTTGGAAGGGGGTTGTGGATGACCATGTGTGGGGGGGGGGGCCAACTACCAAATGCAAGAAACCTTAAAAATAAATTTTGGCCTGGTCACTGTGTTTTTGACCGGTTACACATTGTTCAAAACCCTTCTTAGGAGGTGGCATTGTTAACTTGATTCTTTGAGAGGTAAGGAACAGACACCAACAAACACACACCCATACACACAGACACAGGGTACTATTACATACCTCCACATTGATGAAATAGTTGAAACTGTCGATGTGCTGCCTCACAAGGCCACGGACCTTCAAGAAAGCTGGTAACAGTTTCCATTTGTCCTGTATCAAAGAGAAATAGTAGTGAGATTGTTATCATATTGAACATTGACACTACAATAGAAATTGTATTGATAGCATGTAATTGTATTGATAGCATGTTACTTATCACACCATAGGGATCATTGGTTCTCCATGTACTGGATTTTCAATACCTTGAAACAGGGCATGGGGAGGGTGACTCGTGAAATTGCTTTCATGAAATTGCTTTCATTGTCAGCTCTGGAATTAATCTTTTTTGATGAGAATTAAAGTTATTCTAAGGTTTAAGAATGAAGTGGTTTTTGTGGATTTAAAAAAAAATCAGACGTATTTAACCATATAAGAGATTGTTTCACACATAAAAATTCAGAGAAAACATGAATGCCAACAATAATGGGAATGTAAAGATTCAATGGAACAGTATTTGACTGATAAGTATATGAATGGTCTATTTTAACTGCACAATATTAAACTGATGAAGGCTGCAAGAAATGATTTCACTGCAACCTGTATTTGTTGTATATAGCTTCATATTATTACAGTAGTTGTATTATTTTGGTTGATCTTTAAAAACAGTGGGTCACACCATTGAGAAAATTAAATTAAACATGTTAAACCTAATTTTTCCTTACTTTGAATGTTTTTATTAATTTTTTGGAATAGTTTACATTGATTTAAGTTTTAAATACCAACACCTTTTCAAGGAATAATTCAGGCCAGATTTTGAAAAAGATCCAGCTGGATTTTGAAAAATATCCGGCCGGAACCGGATAATTGCTCACTATCCGGCCCGATAGTCCGGCCAGACATCCGGTGCATCCCTACTTGTATTGTATATTGTAGTATTTTAATTCTCTTATATTTTAACTTCTGATTGGGACATACTGTATACACACAAGGTGCCACGAAATGTAACAGTTTAAAATGTCAGAAACATCAGAAAGTACTCGTAGTTTGCAGATGTTACAAACGTTTCACCCTAGCTTAAGTGTATGCATGTTTGTTCAATCGTCCGTTTATTTTTCTTCTTTTTTTTTGGATGGTTATCAAATTTTTTTGGGGGGGGGGGACAATAATAAAATGTAATTCGCAAAATTTGAACATTTTGAGAAACAAACCCAAGGGACATAAAATCTCGCTGTTCCCGGGCCGTACACATACTTGTACAGTACTTGCAGGGTAAAAGCTTGTTGCTGCAAGGAGCGAGATACAAGCTTTATTGTGTGGCTTTCCAGTTACCTGCTTTATTTAATAACTGTTGTAATTCTATGGGATGTGGGGCATATGAAGGGGAAAAAAACGTACATGCGGGAAGTTTGAGATAAAGGGTGATGGGAAGCGGGTGGGGGGAGGGGTGCACATATAAGAAAACATATAGAAAAAGGAAAGGAGGGAGAGTTGAAGGAAGGACTGAGGAAGAACTTAACGAAACAAACCTATTTATATTCGTTTTTCATTACTTCAACAAAATGTATCATTGTTCTGTGAACGTATTTTACATACATTTGGACTGACATAGTTTTTCTCTTCTGATAAAGATCGGGTTTACTTGCCGTCAACCTTCTTCCCCCTCCCCTCTCCCAACCTTCCCCGCATGGTTACGACACGTAGTTGGAGTCATGGGGAGCTGACATTTCTTTCTGCTCAGATTTTTTTGGGGGTAAAAAAAGTTGTTTACTCCATTAACTGACTTTTCAAGTATCCATTCGTTATGCTACGGTATCTTTCAACCATTCTATTGGTTCTACTGATTCATTAAGTCCATTGATAAGGCTCCGTGAAGGGATTGCATAACAATGATTGTTTTAAGAAATGATAGTTTATTAGATGAGAAATCACTGAAAGTTTATTTCTGCCATTTAACAATACAGAACCTTATTAGTTACAACCAAATTTGGTCGTTGGTTGTTACTACTGCATTTAGTATTCACAGAAGATCTTTGGAAAACCTGTAAGTTCACACTAAAATCCTGGGTACAAGCTCTTCAGTAGATCCAGCTTGCCGGCAAAGTCACAGATTTAAAAGAGGGAGAAGTTTGTATTGACCATATTATACTGGTCAACTTTGTTTGTTTACTTTAATACCCCTCTAATAAGCCTCTCCCTAGAGTTATCCAGATTGCATTGATGGAATTTTTCATCAGTAGCACTTTGTATAGTTTCTATACACATGCTAATTAGGTGACCATTGAAAATACCTAGGCTGGTATATAAGGGACACACATGTGGTCACTCATCCTCTTATCCTCATGGTCTGCAGACAGTTAAGATACTGATAACAGTTATACATATCTTTACCTTAGACATTGCAGTTACTTAGGGCATGTTAAACCTGTGTTTATCTCATTAAGAGAGTGGCTTTAGGACAGGGTGGATATTGCATTCACATTTGTATTGCCTTACTTATTAGGAGTATTTGCGTGTCTAGTCTGCATCATATTTATTCGGTAGATCTACCTCGCGCTAGCGCTATAGTTGCGAAGCGATAATATTTTCACCACATTACAGCTCACATGTCTAGGCCATTTACTGGAGAGTTGAGTACGTCAATTGAAATAGTCAGAGGGGCGACTGGGTAGTCGCAGGATCATTTAGAACATAGTTGTTGAGACTATAACTTATATTTAACCTCTTCAAGTTTTCATAAAATGGAAAACTTACAACACTGTGGATTGGTTAAAGGAATCCCTTGTAAGAATTCCGCTGACAAAAAGGAAGTGTCAAATTAATCTCGGAGATTGGAAACGGTTGCGACCAGCATTATATAAAAAACAGAAATTGACACCATTAAGAAAGCAGATGGAACATCTGTGGAAAATTTTGTGATCGAGGAGAACGATCCATTTGGATGCGTGGTAAGTGAAATTATTTGTTTTCATATTTTTATAAGAATACTGACGACATCCTGCTAAGCAATCAGGCTTAGGAGCATCAAGTTAAATAAACCTGGAGCAATCATGTCAATGGGCGCGCGTACTATGCATAGAGGGTCATGTGATCCGTTCCAGGGTTGTATCGTACTAAGATATTCCTATATCAGTTAGAGAATTGTAACGTAACGTACACACAGTATAGTATAGGCCCAGAAGAGTTTTGTAGGGTAGATCGTATTACTCTCATATCGGTTTACGGCACAGTATCTCAATGCCATTGGGAGATCTTGTTGCAACATAACAAACTCTTCCACAAATGTGGGATGGAACTTGATATGTTTTGTTTACTACATTTTAAATTGTATTTTTTATATTTTGGTTTATTTAATTGATTTTTGCTTCTTTTTCTTTAGGGTTTTTTCTCTGTAAAGCGCTTTGAAGCTTTAGTTTAATATTATTATTATTATTATTATTATAACTTTTCATTTAAAACTTGTTCACAGATCGCTTCTAGAATAGTGATAGGGGAGGCCACACCTGGAGACAACCACACAGGTACTGAACCAATGGCTCCGGACTGTGCTGGCCAAGCCATGTTAGCTCTTTTAGATGTGGTGGAAAATATTACATCCGCGGGAATTCCACCAAAGGTACCGGAAGAATGGCTGAACTGCACTCCACCTCTAACGTGCTCAGCGATTTGCGAAGCCAGATTTCAAAGGCTTGAAGACAAGTTTGATGTCAGAATGGGGCAGATAGAACTCCTGCTTCAACAGCAACAAGAACAACTTCTGTAGAGCAGCCAATAGTCCAGCAACCTGCAGAAGTTTACTCTACAGCGTCGGTATCCGATGCCATCGGAGGAGCATTGGAAGCCCTCAACGAGGAAGATAATCTAATTTCAGTTATTATCCAGCCCCTTTGACGTTGACGTCTCCCAAAATGTTCCAGCTCGAGAAAATGCTGATAGAATGCGACCAGGATAGGTCGATAATGGCTCGAAAGCTCATGCCAAATTTTTTTTAGTACATGAAAGGGTTAATGGCAATACTTCTGGTAAGGGAAACGAGCAGCAGCTTGATGTTAGCAGACTGTGTGAGATAAGGAGGTTGAATGTTTTCTTATGCCCCTGCTCCTTCTCCACAGGCAGAAGTGAGTGAGTGGTAGAGGTTGCGTGCCGGTATTGATTTAAGGAATAGACATGAAGGCACACCATACGTGCAGAGCAGGTGTAAATATGTTAATTATGGATGGTAAGGGGGGGAGATTGTATTGTTATTGTTACGTGTTATTGTTACGTGTTATAGACATTGACTCATAATTTAAACCACAACAGTTTTGGTGATAACTGGTCATTAAGAAAATAAAGATATAACATTAATTATGGATGGTTGGAGGGGGGGGTTGTGGTTAAGGTAAATCTCTCAGATATTTGTGTTTCCTTTTTTATCAAAGTATTCATAGTTTTGTTTGTGATAGGACAATATTGGCGAGTTTTTTACGATATTGGGTTAGTTTCCAGAGATCTACTGTATAGGCATGTTTTAGACAACAAGATTGATTTAAGAATATATAGTAATAAATGTGCATAATATCACATTGAACATACATTATCATGTACCCGATATCGACCAACACCTTCACACAAAGTATGAATCAAATCTGAAAATTTTTACATTTGACGCTGAAACCTCATTAATATTCTTGAGATGAGCACCAAAATCAATAGGGCTCTTCTATTCACTCTGGCGCATATACGTACCAAGAATGACTTCAATCCAACCTGTCGTTGTTTAGTTATCATGTTTACAAGCTGTTTAAGTGAAAATCAACTGAAGTCCCGCCCCCTAATAAATATGCATAATATCAACTTGAACATATACAGTATCACCATGTACCCGCTATCTACCAACATAATAATAGTTAACAAGTATAAATAAATTCTGACTTTTGGTTGCGGAGTTATAAGCATTTGAAGATTTTTACGATTGACCCTGTGATCTCATTGCTATTCATGAGATGAGCACCAAAATCAAGACGGTTCTTCTACTCAGCATGGGGCACCTATGTAACAAGTATGACTTCAATCCAACTTGCCATTGTTGAGCTATGGTGTTTACGAGCCAAGGGCGTCACATACACACACACACACAGTCAAGAACTATGCCAGCAAATTGATTACAAAACCAGAAAACTGCAAAAAGAACTCCCCAAGAACGAGTTCGAAAGAAAGCTTGACTCCATCTACACAAACATACACGCAAACACCATCGCAATCACCATCGCATAGATTCCTGTTCCACCATCTTCCAGGAGAGGCTTTGTTACACCACTCTCCCTCACGTACAAACTGTACAAACTGTATATTTGAAAGGTTGTTATATATAATGATTTGCGGACGCGGTCATTGGTAAAGGTATTAAGAGCTGTGATACTACAGAAGAAACGTCCCTATGCTTATCTTTTTAGGCTTTAGTTTGTATATTTATTTATATTTATATTTTTATGTTCTTTATCATTTTTTACTGCTGTTATTACTTTTAGGTTTCTTAAGTTTGGTAATTTTATATTCCAGGTATTGGTTCTTTTGTACAGTGCTCTTGAGCATGTTTTATTTCATGATAACAGCGCTTTAATATATATTTATTTATTATATTTATATATGGACGTAGCAAAGAGATGCTGACACTGTTATATCCAGAAACTCCGTCGCAAACATCATCACCAGGTTTCATTCTTGAGGCAACGTACTGTACGTAACAGGAAAAGAGGATGACGGCCCAGTGCGGTGAAATTATCCATGCACTATTGAAGGAAAATGAGGAGCTCACTTCAACCAACGTACGAAGGGAACTTTTGAAACAAACCGGGTCCGATATATGCACTTCAACGATCAGAAAGAAGCGGGCCGAACTTGGATGGATTTGTAAAAACACTAAAAATGCACCATGCATCAGACATGCCAACCTAGTTAAGTGTCTCGTTCATGTTCGAGAGCTAGCTCTCCAGAAGGAGTCCTACCACAACGTGGTGTTTACCGATGAGTGTACCATTGAATTAGACAGTCACACAAGAGTTTCTTTTAGACTGAAATGGGAAAAAACCGAAATGAAAGGGAGACCCAAACATCCTTTATACAAGTTGCATGTTTGGGTGGCAGGTATATCAAAGAGAACGGGGCTAGAATATTGTCATATTCGATGGAATCATGCGTCAAGAGTTTTTGTAGACATTTTACGAGATGCATTGGTAGCATTTGGACGGAAGTGTTACCCCAAGGGGTTTCAGCCTGATGCAAGACAACGACCCCAAACATACAAGCCTGTACCCTAGACGGTTCATGTAGGACGATGGGATCGTTTGGTGGCAGACACCCCCTGAGAGTCCCGACTTAAATCCAATCGGAAATATGGTATGAGATGAAGCATTTTTTTCGGAAAGACTTCAAACCCTTGAAGAAAGAAGAGCTTGTGGATGGAATCTTTAGTTTTGGAAAGAACGGGTGACTCCAAAGAAGTGCCGAAAGTACATTTCCAAGCTTTGTAAGGCTATACTGTACCAGCTGTAATTGAAAGCAAAGGGAAAGCTACCGAGTTTTGAGGGAGGTGCACGAATACAACAGCTCTTGTCAGGACCACCAAATTCTCCAGAAAGAGCAAACCTATACACTTTGATCATGTTAAGTGTCATGCAGTCAAATAAACCCCTTCATAATTTGAACTTGCTTTGCAATCAGAAACTCTTTGAAAAAAAAAGAACATCAAATATTATTTATTAAGCGCATGTTGTATGTTCGGAGCGTGTTTACACTTGTATTGGATATTTCTGACTGTGCAGGGGTGCTGACCTCCGCCCTTTCAATGTTGGCATATTACTAACTCTCGTTTTGCTTTGTGTTTTACTATACCCCACAATTAACCAAAGAAATAGAGAAGCCTATTTGGGCACATAGTCGACAGCTCGTTGCTGCAAAGGTTGAGCTCACACGCGCTAAGCAAGGTACCTGGGAGACTGCTTGGACCACCCCTCCTCTCTTACGAAACGGATTAATATAGTAACCACATTTTTGCATTGCTTTATCAAATGGTGGATTATTTTTCTGATGATTTGCAACAAATTCCGATTGATGTTAGTAAAACCAGTAGGCCACAGGAGTGGCATATTCCAAGACAAGAGTCAGTGGAGTCTTTGCCTGTGATGGGAACACACTTTGCAAAGCCAGAAACAGAGCAAAAGAAACTTGGGGAGAGAAAAAAGGCCCCAGTTTTTTGCAAGCTCTATGATCCAAGATCAGCAATGATGAAATGTGTTGCATCCCAGATAGGTGTTACAGACGAAGCATCCTATTTAAGAGATTTAGACGACGCAGTCGGACGCACCACCATTCTCATACTTGCTGAGTGACCAGGAACAAACCATGACAGTGGACACTCCTTTGGGAACCGTACCATTTGGCTCTTGCCTTTCCTATCAACTAGATTAGATCACGGCAGACCCAAAGTTAAGCTGTTTTTTAGTGTTGATCGGTCAACGGTTCAACAACCACATGAATGTAAAGGCTTCCCAGATCTACCTATTGCTATGCAAAGGAATGCGTCATTTATTGATATAGATGACAGTCTGCGTGATAAGCTTCAAATCAGCTAATGTGAAGCCATAAGCTTAGAGAAGAGAACGGTGCAACAATCACAATGTGTTGAGTGGCGTGAGCAGGGAAAGCTGCGTTTAACTGCATCCAATTTTGGGAAAGTAAATAAGAGAGTAAAAGAGCCAACAGAGTCTTTCTTCAAAGCAGTATTTTGCAGCAGAAATTTAGGCAGCATACGATCGGTTTCACATGAGCAAGCCAATGAGAAAACTGCGAGGAATGTGTATGGCAAAGGAATGTGCCAAACAAATCAAGAATTTCAGAGTTTTCGAAAGTGGGCTTCTTGTAAATCCAGATATGCCGCATCTTGGGGCAACACCAGATGGCAAAGTGTATGATCCATCCATGGAGGAGTGCTTTGGACTGTTGGAGATAAAGTGTCCACTTGTTCAGAAAGAACTTTCTCTCAAAGAAGCTGTATCCTCTAAAGGTTTCTATTTAAAGAAAGGACACACTAACATGTATTCCCTCATGAAAAATCATCCTCATGGGTATTACGATCAGGTCCAAGGACAATTAGCAATCTCAGGGTTATCATGGTGTGACTTTGTTGTATATTTAAGTGATTCACATGAGATGGCAGTAATAAGGATACTATTTGATGAAGAATATTGTGTTACAAGCCCCTAAGTAATCTCAATAATTTGTATGATTTTTGCAACAAATAGTTGTATTATAAATTAATCTAAGAATCATAGTATAGAAATGCCTGGTGTGTGTGCATTTCGGTGTGTGTAGAATATTTGGAAAAGTTGAGAAGCTTCTAGAAGAGTTAGAACATTTGAGAACAATTTAGATCATCTCATCACAGTACACATTGGAACGTGCTAGAACGCTGGAGCTACTGTAAGAGGCTTCTAGAATGAATGGACGTTGCAAGATCTTTCTAGACTTGTGAAAATGCTATATAAGCACCAGATATTTGGAGATGAAGGGTTTTTTAACCATCTTGGCACCAGGAGTTTAATAACATCTCGCTCAAGTGAATTCTGCAGATCCAGTGTGAGTAAATACTCACTTAGTTTGACAGTAAAGTTATAGCTGACTTTATATTAGTGGATTTGCTACAAGTTTACCGGCTTCGTAGTCGTCCATTGTTGTGTAGCCGTCTTCGGTTCTGTGCCAGTCAGCACTACTTATTGTGGCCTCTGAGTTACCCAAGGACAGGAATCCAAGGATAAACAAGCTGCAAGCACAACTTGGACATTTATTAGTAGTCGACCTCCGAAGTGGAAGTCATCAAGTTGGGAGCTGGATTTCTTCAACATTGGACATTCGTCCGCCGACAAGTTTCGCCATTAATTGCACGCTGGAATAATCGCCACGACTTTTTGTCACCGGACTTATGCTGCAGCTCGCGTCGCGGCACACACCAGGTCGTGAGTAAATTATAGTGTAACTCATCCCAATCTGTTTTAGTGTAAACTGCTTAGATATTGATAAATGATCTTTGTTTGATTTTAATTACCTTGAACACACAATTAAATAAATACTTCTTGTTATATTTAAAGTTAAATTTTACAGTGTATTGTTTAGTCATTTGAATTGTGAACCCAAGGGGAGGTGTATTCTGGCCTTGATCGAGTTGATCGTAACAATTGGAATAGTTTGTTTAAGTAAATTGAACAATTTTTATGTTAAGTCTCTTCCATTTTTCAGATCTCTGTCAACATAGAAAAGAAAGTGGAAAACAATCTGATTTCTGTGTTTAATCCATTCCATTTATCAGATCTATGTGAAAATGTGCTTTAAAAAAAAGAAAGCTGTATATATGTCTACTACAGTTGTAAATTATTTGACAAAATAAATAAATGAAAACCAGGTTGACACCGAACAAACAGTTATATTGTAAGTTTAATTCATGTATTCAACACAATAACTATCATGTACTGAATAGAGTATACCATCTACAGTATGTCATCTACAAAAACAAATTCTTTTCAACACTACCTTGAGTTGATGCCTGGCAAGAGGAAAATTATTGCAGTTACATGAAAACATCCTATAATTTGACTGAATAATATATGTAGAATTCCGGAGCCTAATTTGCACAGAGATTGCTAGAAAGAATATATAACGAACGTTTTTGAACATTCTGCCTTACCTTGCCAATGGAAGAAGGATCATACCTTGCCGGTCAGCTATGCTGTCTGAAAACTACGACAATCCCCCGTGCTTAAACACTGCGGACATGTTGCGTGATGGTTTGTTATGATTCTGTACCCACTATACCCGATTGTGTCTATTGTGTTGCCCTTCCATGTGCAGCCCGGAGGAATAAGTGCAAATACAGTGAGTAGAACACAGACCTCTCTAGTATGCATATATCATCTCTTGCTTATCTGTCCTTCAAGTGATTTGTTCAACAGAGCATTGCACGGTAGGCTTGAAAGGCCACTACGTTGTATGCTCAATTAAATGTACAGTATACATGTACAAATGACAGGTTTAAAAAGCACTACCGTAAACACGACTCAATTATTCTCCTATAAATACTGCAATTTGGACTATGGGGAAAATCAACTAAATACTCTTTACGTTTTAGGTCTGGAGCCATCATCGCTTTCTGGTCACTTCGCCCAACAACCATTTCGCCCAACTGCCATTACGCCCAACTAACATGGTCATTACGCCCAACTAACATGGTCATTTTGCCCTGGAACCAGCATGGTCATTTCGCCCAACCTTGTTGGTCATTTCGACCAACCATTTTTTTACTCATATTCAGTGAGAGTAATATCACTTTTTCTATTTCACTAGTTCAATTTGATTTATTTTGGGTTATATTACTTCGTGGTAGGTAAAGAAAGTGATGTCCGTTCGATATCGATCGGAGTCTGAGCAGTTAATTCAGGTATAATTGGTGTATAATAGGTGTTAATCTAGTTCTACATAGTGTTAATCTAATGTTATACAAACAAAGGGGAATCGGTCTCCATACAACCCCTAAAACACTGATCCATCTTACCGACTGTAATCACAACTTTTAATATAAGTTTTCGTTAATATTCGGTTCTCTCGTCCTCTTCGCTGCTAGGTGGATATCACGTCTTATAACTACAATTTAAGAAACGGCTGTTTCAAACATCTCAAAGTTCTTTCAGCAACTTTAATCCCTATTCATTGAGCACAATAGCATTTCCTGTGTATAAACTTGTACAGGGATTATACGAGGTGTCTACGCAGCAATTTGTTTGTCAACAAGTTTTTACGCGATTGTACTTGTTTATACGTCTTTATACGATTCTGTGCGCGTACACATGTCCAGTTATACTGTTAATATGCAGAGTCTATGTAAGGTGTTGTGCTTCTTATATGATCTCCCCCCCCCCCCCCCCCCC
>KN882602.1:82850-97756 GCA_000934455.1 Apostichopus parvimensis
ATGGGGTCGTATAACGGGTTTTGTCGAGCGTATTTTTCCACGGTCATTTAATAGCACAATGCATTGCGCGAAAAAGAAACACAATCAAGGTGACAAACGGACAAGCTCAACCACTATCACCTTAATAAAAATTAAGGTGGTGTATGGACAAGCAAAAAACTATCAAGGACGGGTTGCTCCACCAATTCCTATATAGCAAATTGTTCCTTAAGGAGTCTACTACCCTATTAGCTACCCAGAAAAGTGGAGCAACCCGTCAATGGGGTCGTATAACGGGTTTTGTCGAGCGTATTTTTCCACCATTTGATAAGCACAATACATTGCGCGAAAAATAAAAATTAAGGTGGTGTATGGACAAGCAAAAAACTATCAAGGACGGGTTGCTCCACCAATTCCTATATAGCAAATTGTTACTTAAGGAGTCTACTACCATATTAGCTACCCAAAATAGTGGAGCAACCCGTCAATGGGGTCGTATACCACAATGGTAGAATTGCAGAGAAGCAAGCAAAGTGGTCGTCCAAATAAAGATTCTCTTCATGCTCTAATGCCTGAGACAGTGCAGTTTTGCGATGATAGACAATCTCTCCCAAAGTCTCATCTCTTGCCATACGCGTGCCAATTACTTGCGCACACAATAGACTAATGTTATTAGAGAAAAAAGTTTGCGTCCCAGGGATGCAAGCCCCCGAAAAAAAGTTTCCGTCCCGTAAAAAAAAAGCTTGCGTCCCGATCGAAAACCAATTACGTTTATTGTATGACCTACTTAATATTACTAGTGTAGTATCACTGCCTATCCTTTGTGAATGATATACACAATATATAGGGCAGAAATGCTCATTGCCTTAGCTTCGCTGTTTTTCACGGGCGGCCCGGCCCGCCCCTCCTTTCGACAACCCTGCTGTTTCAACAATTTTTTACCCCCAGTCCCCCCCCCCCTCCTTTATCCGCCCTACTCGCCAACTCCGTAGTTGCTCCGTGCTTTGACTTTGCAGCGATCCCGACAACCAACTCTTCAAAAATCCCATTACCTACAGTGTGCATACCTCTCGCTAAATTCCAGTTCACTGTACTACTGCATGTACATGCCTGATCGAGCTTCATTTCCAACTACACATGCGCAAATCCTTAAAATCTGATGCAACATTTATCCTGACCTATTTGCAAGCAATCATCTATACGAAAATTACAGTAGGTATATGTGAATAGCTTTGTACGCAATGTAGATTTTTTTTTAAAAAGTCAGTTCAATGTTCTAAAGTACAGTAGTTTACACACGAATGTTGCGCCAAAATAACATTTAATGAAGCACGTGGTTAATTGGACCGCGAAAAATTTGGCAACAGAATCTACTGATGGTAAGAATACACATTTTACATTAGCAACTCTTAATGCAGAGAGAAGAAACATACTGTGAGCTGAAATATCCTGTTCAGGATCAGAGATGTTAGCTTCCCACAAAATTCATAGATTGTCTCCACTCATTAACATTTTCTGATCAAAACAATGATTCAAATATTACGTGATAGTCTCAGAAACAATGCAAGTGCATCTTCGTTGTCAAAAGGTGTACGTACTGTATGTGACAAGGCCTAACGTTATGATATTGGAGTGCACACATATGATATATATGATATGCCTATACCGCAAACTTTACTATCTCTACACAGGGGAAAGTAACGTTGCAAGTAATTGTTATGAAACAACATACTCCGTGTTCATTGAGCACTACAGACTATTAACCAATCAAACCACGGGAATTTTGGGAAAGCATCATTGTCTATTTTTAGCATGAAAATCTCCGTAATGGAGTGTTGCTAATTAACCCTGTACCTTGCGGTTGATTGTTAATATATATTTATTTTCAAACAAATTCAATGATCTGTGTAGGAGTAGGAGAACTTTTGGTTCTTGTCAGAAGAAGTTGTGGTTTTTTGAAAAGAAATAATGAAAGATGTTCATTCAAAAATGTGTTTTGTATGTTTTCCGTTGACCTAGTTGTGAGTGTGTACTTGGGATTTGTTTCTCAAAACAAAAAGTTTGCGTCCGCCGGACGCAAGCAATTTGAAGATTTTGCGTCCCTGGCCAAAACATTGCGTCCCGCCGGCGCAAATCTTGCGTTCGTAACAATGCTAATTATAGAGCCAACCAAAAGCTTGTCTGCAAATTGAAAACCACAAACAAGTTATTTCTTGCCTTCTGACAGATTGTTTTCGCCGGAGAAAAAACAATATCAGGCCTTTCAATGGTACTTCTCCCACAATTTCAACTAAAGTAAATTGTTTTACACAGAAAATTAGAGTGATTTATGCAGCAAAACGAAAGGCTAATTTTTTTTATTTCTTGTTTCGTGTAAACGGTTAGCAAATTACTAAAACGGATAGTGAATTTGTTAACGTTTAACCGTTTAACAGTTACACGCTTACAATTAACTAGTTAGTCGTATATGAAGGACCCAGTGTAGGACTGTAAGCCAGTGTATTAACGTGGTCCTCAAAATCACTGAAATCGCTTAAGTTTTTCCATAAATCAATCACGTTTTCAGGAGTGCTATGTTATTGAAACCATTTTTATTTTGAGAAGTAAACACAAAACAATGCATACACTAGTAGGAGTGGGCAGCGCTGGCCGAGTCATTGTGAATGTTTAGACGGGGCTCCCTGCAACTGTTAAACGAAGATCATATCAGGGCGGCGATGTACGTCTGGCCCTTTGAAGTGTTATGAGTTATGTATCCTTCTGTGTCGCTTTCTCGGAAAAGCGGAACTGTTTAAATCAAAGTATAATCATGTATCTTGCTTTCTTTTCGTCTTTTCAAGTCCAAAGTAACCCCCGGAAATACTTGGATATATTTCACAAATACAGAATATTTTGAGCAAACAAGTTTGGCCACCAACATTGGCAGCTTTTTGATGAGACTTTTTGTGGTCGTAAGAAACTGTGAGAAAAGAGTTGATTTGTAATTGCTGCCGGTGATAAGACAATGTTTGGCAAGGCAAATGTGGATCCAAATGTTTTCGTGTCTAATTTATTAATTTGTTTCGGTAAGAATGCCAGCGCTTCTTTTGGCACAAATGGATACAGGGATGCAACCTCATCATGGGGTCAACTGATAGTATCTCTGGGACTTAAGAACAATCTTAAAAATCGCAGGTGTGCGTACTTTTCCATGAAGAAAAATTATTTTGGCGTTAAAGACACATTCGATGCGATTACTGGCCGGTAAGTGTTTTTTTTTGTAATTTGTATTTGTAATGTTTTATTCTGCAATTTTTATCTGTTACTAATAGTCCCGACTCACAAAGAGGAAACGGGGCACTTGCCTTAATTCATGCCCCTCAAATAATTAGTAGAAATAATTTCCCTCAGAAAGAAGCCCTTCACTAAGGAAAACCTTTCACCTCTTTATTCTCAGTCTTAGTCCCAGGCCCCCTAGCAAAAAAAAACAAGGTGAACCACGGGGTTGGGGGTAGGGGGAATCACAAGAGTGTAATGAGCTGGACCAGTGGACGTTGTGTTAGTTGTCTGCCCTCTGTACATGGAAGTTCAACCAAACATTACTTCCATATACAGTTACGCCAGCCAATGCAAAACTACATGCTATTACCAACTATATAAAAAGCAGCTTTTTGCGTACTTTTCATATGATTTTCTCAACCTCACTAACTCCACGATGCCATAACAACATACATAGCTAGCTTATTTATTCAAATCATAATTCAAATATGGCAAAAAAGTCCAACAAATTACAACTTTCAACGTTGTTTTTCTCGAAGATATTTTCCGCTAGGATCGCAATAAACCCCGCCCTATATGATTAAACTCTGAACGTGACTGACCAGTACGTAATATAACAACATGGTATATTTGTTTACATTGTCTATGACAGTGCATCATGTGCATGGTACCAACGCAACTTTTTGAATCTATTTTTAGCAACGGCTCATAACTAAACATGTTAGCTATTCACTGGTTGGTTAAATTCAAATAAGTGGACTGGGGGAACCAGTGGCGTAGGAAAGTACTTTTGAGTGGGGGGCTGAAGACTGATGGCCGGCCTGGGGGAGGGGTCTTTTTTTGGATTTATTTTGCATTTCCAGGTGGCCTCAGATGCAATTTGGTGCAATATAGCACACTTCAACACCCACTCCATTTTGTAAATAATTTTGCATTTTCACCTGGCCTTAGATCCAATTTGGTGCTCCAAATGAGATTTTTTTCTCATTTGGAAATGAAAAAGTGGTTTTCTGACTTGCGGAGCGGGGGGGGGCGGAATGATACTTCCGCCCCACCATATTTTTCACTGGGGGGGGCTGGCGCCCCCCAGCCCCACCGGTTCCTACGCCCTTGGGGGAACTGTAGGAATTTGTCGGCAGACACAAATGCAGGTAGCTGCTTTAAATATGATAAGGATTTCTTCACGTTGTGTTTAAAAAGGCAACTGGCAAGCACGTTTTATTAATTCTTTAGGGGTAACCAAGGGGGGAACCAAACTTCCTAAAAGCCCTATAGCAATCCATTCTAAATTCTAATTTATCAAAACGTGTGACAGTTTCTTGAAAGATGATACAATGTTTTCTGTTTCCTGAGTTATTCCCCAACCCATTCTTTCCCCACTCCGAGAGTCACAAACCCTAAACAAATTAAAGCCACAATTGTATTAGCATGGTGAGGGTATTGTAACGCAGCGGGGATCTGGGGGTTTTTGAAGTCATTTTGATAGAAGGCTGGAAGGGGTTTACCGGGAAAGGACACAAAAGAAAAAGCCGGAGAGAAAAGAGCTCCACTGGAGTTGTAGGTCGAGCCACTTACATCATTTTAGTTATCCAGATAAAAAAAGGCTGTATACGTTACGGTATAATTTTACTTAACTGTCACAAACTACGCTACTCTCGATCAAAATCTAAGAACTTACTATCATGGTCAAGATTAAGGAGCTAACTGATCTTCAAAGAAAACTTCTCAGAAACTTTCTCTGAACTAGACTCCTCTAACCGGAATCTCTATCACTTGATTGGCTGATGCTCACTCTGAGTTAACCAGCTGGGGTCACCGAACTTGTCCTCGATATGCCACTCCTTCAAGAAGGCAGACTCGCTGGTCGCTAGATTTATGTGTCAAAAAGAAATTTCTGGGGAAATATTAAAGCAAGAAGTTTCGATGGTCATGCACTAGTTTAATCGGATGAGTAATGACTGTAAAGAAATACATAACGTGCTTCTCAAACTTGTCAAAAAGAATTATGATATGGATAGCCACCTGTTTGTTACTGGGCTACTCATTTAACTGTACCATTTGTGCGAAACAATGAACTCATATATGTAGGACACTAAACTAGATCACATAAAAGGGGGCTAAAGTAGATCATATAAAAAGAGACTTGGTCGAGTTGACATTAAAAGGTGACTGTGATATTGTAACATAACAGTTTAGCCTCCCACTTTGCTTTACTTTGGCAAGGCACTTTATTTATTGCTTGCTATCAAAGGGCATAAATAATTACTCAACATTAACGATTCCCCACCTACCCACTTCATACACGCCAAGGTTTTGTGTAATTTGTTTATGGTCATGATACACTGGAAGTTACTCTTTAAATTAGTTCGTAGATAACATATCTGCTGCTTCTGGTTTATTATGTTTTTTTTTTTATATATGCATATGATTATTTTTGTTCACATTATTTGATGATGGCAATCTGTATCTGGTTATGTGGTTGGGTGAAAGCTAATGTACTCCCCCACACATTAAGAATGTAACTTTTATTTGTACATAGTAAAAATAAACAAAACTTGTTCATTTGTCAATTGAACCTTTTCAACATGTTGATAAAAGTTCATTTAAGTTAATTTGTGTAGGTACGTTAGACACTTATTTAATATTGAATTACGATAGTGATGAAATTGCATGCAAACGTTGCAAGGTTTGCTACAGTTCTCCGTACAGTAAATTAGGCTTAGGCCTACTGTTCTCTTAAAGCTCTCCTGAGCATGTACGGACTCCTAATGCAACACGTCTTTGTTTTACAGACACAATGACACAAGCAGTGATTCTGAAGTAATAAGTGAAGCCGAAAATGGAAGTTTCAATTCCACTTTGAGGTACAATTTTAAATTTCAATTACAATTTCAAATTGTAAGTTATTATTTTCTTATTTTGAAAAAAGACAAAAGTGAAAAATCATATGAATTTTTGTATGGCTCAAACTGCTCCTATATATTTTAATCATTTTTTCCCCCTAAATGTTGTGTGCGTTGTGAGATTGTAACAAAATGTAATACCTTTGCATGCGCGAACACCACAGACTTTGTGTACGAGCGACGCAAAACGTGAATGCTCACGAGGTATTTAAGCAGGATTATAATTGGCGATCATCTTCTTACATCCTTAATGCGGTTACAGGGTTGAGCAGTTTGTATTTACGGTGAATTGAGACTCGTTTCGCTGAAAACCGCGATTTTACACACAAAATGATGAACAATTCTGCTAAAACAGCAATAAATATCCTGAAAAGAAAAGTATGGGGTTTTCTTTATTCAAAATTCACTATTTTATTTCAGTGTGATGTAGAATTATGTTGTCTTCCTTATACTCTTAAAAGAAGTCAAAGCGTTGCTCTCCTTTCAGTTCTGTGCAGAAACTGACACCGACTCGCAGCTTTTTTTAATGGCAATTCCCATAGGGGAAATATCTATAACTGTGTGGACGCTAGAAAAGGAGCGAAAACAAATTGATAGTTTTAAGAGTACTTATCAGAGGCGAAACTAGACACGTGATTCACAAAAACAAATCAAAATATATTGGGACTTTGTACTTTATAATGAGAAACCCCCTTTTTGCCAGAAGCGAAAGGCATACATTTAGTTTAGGAGTTGAGGACTAAACGTTATATTTATGTATTTTCTCAAACAATTTTAATTACTTTACGGGTTATGTTCGGGAAATGTTTCGAAGCCAAAAAACAATCAAATCCCATAGTTTTTTGCTCGATCTCATTATGAGCAAAGGAGGGGGGGGGGGATTCTGAGCACGCCCCATCCCGAAGTTACGCCAAGTTAAGGAGAGGGTTGAGTAATGCATATTAAGATATAATTTTTTTTAGGTACATCATATGGCGTACGTGTACACAATGAACACTGGGAGAAAGGAGAGAATTGTATTTGTAAACTCACTTGCTCTTTCGCAGCTGGTTTTACTTATTTTGGTTGTACCGAATCCTCCCGCTTCACTTATTAAAGAGTTACAAAGTGTTATATATTATTTCATTTGGTACGTTAAGCCTGATAAAGGAAAGTGTCCTGTTTTGATAAATAACGTTAACAAAGTTAAATAGTTAAAAATGTACGTGGATTCTACGCTATTGTGATAATTCAAAAGGGTTGTGGAAGGCATTCTTTAACTTTGATCTTACCGAGTATGGTCACGAGTGTTTGCTTCATTGTAATAGCGCCGCCATTGATGTTCGTATAACTAATCTATTTGTTAGGTAAGCTGTTCGTTTATGGTGTCATGCAAACATGTAGTATACCAGTAATAGCCCTGATAATTTTAAGAGTAAATTGACTTGGAATAACATTTTCATAAATGTTAATAAGGAGATTGTTTTTTGATAAACATTTAACCGATAGAGGTATTTTATATGTTCATGATCTTTTGACGAAGAGGGTGTGACGTATACGTTTCACATGTTCAAAACCATTCATAACATTATGAACTTTCTCTTCACTCGTTATTGGGGATTGATTAACACTATTCCAAGATCTTGATGGATACACGGTGGCATTAGAGGAAGCCGTGACACCTATTAAAACAACACGGACTTAGACTAATATCTTTTACCAGCAAATGGGTATATATGTTTACACACTTTCTTATAACAGTAGGCCTATATACTATGACTGGAATGAAAATGGCTTGTTTTCTTTGTCCCATCTTTTAACAGGAAAGAGGATGGAATTGATTCTGAAGTAAAGCATTATGCAAAAGAAAAAGAAACCGATGGCACAAATTTAGGAAATGATAACCAATCCTCAGAAATGAATAAGGACGATGTGTCCGATCGGGTAACTCCTATACAGAACAGCAGCCATCCACTGAGTGTAAGTAAGGCTCTTCATCTGCTTAAAAGCGTCCAAGATAAAAACTTGTCTTGTACTCCCCCAGTCAACCCAAAACCTGGTGAAATATATCTGTTTGAAGCACGCGACATGCAAAAGAAAGACGACTGGAAGTGTGATCGCATCAAATGGCTATGCAATGGCGTACATCATCTACCTAGAAGCAGACCAAGTGTCATTAAGACTTACTATTCCACCAACAACGGAAAATTTAGAAAATATGCTTTTCGCCCTGTCAGAGCAATACAGCCTTACCGAATACTGGTGCACTACCTGGGAGACAAATCTGGATTGTTAAACAGTCCGCATGGCAATAGAAGAAAGCAACGAGGTAGACCACATATGAGAACATGCCCATCCACACTAAGAACAATTGAAGAGCAATCGAAAAATAACAAGCCACACACAATCTACAGAAAGTTAATTGTAGAACCATGTCAGAATACACAAATTCCTGTCACTCACCCGAGAAACACAGAGCAATGCAGGAACACAGTAAAGAACTTCAAGGCTAAAAATAAAATTCACCATGATGAGTTGTACGCAGTTTACGAAATAACATCTGCTCTTGAGTCGTTTACTTGGGGTTTTTCGCTAGCCCCCAAGGTTCGTATTGTCTTCGGACTCAAGCTACTTGGGGATGAGTTGTGCGGTCTGATAGAAGAAGTGAAAGACGGTTCATTGTATCTGAGTTATGACACAACTTTCAACATTGGGGACTTCTACATGTCTGTTCTGCTCTTCAAGCACACAGCTTTTAAGGACCCTTGTCCAATAATACCACTCGGATTCCTAGTCCACCAAACAAAAACGGAGTCAGAATATCCATCTTTAGCGGCGAAGTGTCTACCCATTGTCACCGATAGGGAGAAGGCGATTGAGAAGGCAATTCACACCCAACTGCCAAAATGGACTCATCTCCATTGTTGGAACCATATTTTGTCAGATGTAAAATTTTGGGTTGCAAAGCATACAGGAACACAAGACGACAGAAGAGTTTACATAAATAACATTCTCCATATTCTCGATAGCACATCACAGCATGAAGCATTACGGAGGTTGCAAAAGTTTGAACTGAAATGGAGTGAACCTTTCATGCATTACTTTTACGACAATTTGAATGACTCTGTCTTCCACAAAGCGGGTAGGTGGATTCTAGAGAGTCACGGTGTTTACTGCTCCACATCAGGAATCACCACGAACACATCAGAAAGTTTTAATGCTGTATTGAAGCGGCTACTCTCGCATGGTGAGGTTCGTCTGGATGAGATAATAATAGCTTCGTACTTCCTTCAAAACTTCTACTACCGAGAAGTACTTAGAGGACGGTGCCTCCTGGGCAACTACAACTTAATTGAAGACATCAAACCACTTGACAGTGACGACGTTAACTTTCCAAGCGATGTTATTGAACCGGACCAACTTGTAAAAGTAATCAAAGACGGAATCTACTCTCAAGCAAGCACACAGAAACACGACGATTGTGATGCCAGACATTCAAGATCCCAAGAGGGCATTGCAAGATGGCTAATTGCGGAGGATAGAGTGAGCCTAAATACCTCAATGAAATGTTTCAGTGTCAAGGGTTTAAACGGCCATCTGCAAGCTGTACAGTTATTTCCTCATGAAGAGTGTTCTTGCCCAGCACGGCGTACCTGTATTCACATAAGTGCTTGCAAACTGGCAATAGGAAGCCTTACAAAGAGAAAACGAAAGCTCAACCTGATTGAACTGAAACGTAACAAAAGAGGAAGGACAAGAGCTGGCCGTAAAAAGCCCAGAACAAGGGACGATTTGGATGTTGAACCTGCACCAGATTCAATCCTAACCAAGTCATTTTCAGCACAGGATCAACTGCATTATGAGAGTGTCACCCTGATGACAGACGATGTGGGTGTTTCCTTTGACGGCTTTCAACCGCTTCTGACATCAACACCGACAAAGAAAAAACCACTTCCTTCCCCTCCAGAAAAAGTAGTTGACACTCCTTCTTGTCAAGAGTCACCAAGTGCGTACACAACAATCAGTGAAAAGAACACATCAGAGGTGATCCCACAAGCTGAGGCTGAAGGTTGCCCATTATGGCGTGGACAACTGTTTCCTATCCTTCCCAAGACACCTAAAAACAAAAAACAAAGAGCAATTGTATCATTTAAAGGAAGGCAGTGGCTGGACGACTTTGCAATTGATGAATTTCTCACAATCTGTTCACATCATCCTCACATTGTCAGGAACTGGGCAACTGTTGCAGCATTCCCTGTTCACTTCGCAGAGTGGTTGAGAAATGGCATGAAGACAGACAGTTTTCTCCGATGGGCTGAACAGCATAATGCCATGACAAGTGATATCTGGCTTATACCCACAAACGTCAATTCTTCGCACTGGGTGCTTATCATTGTGGTGCATCGGACAAAACTTCTCCTCTACCTGGATTCATTGCATGGGTATGACGAGGCTATCATCTCCTTGGTTTTTCAATTTCTTTCATCTCGATCAATGATGGCATTTAAGAGACCAGTCATGATTAGCGAATGGACTATTCGAGCACCCACTGATATTCCTCGCCAACCGAATGGATGGGACTGTGGAGTACATGTGTTGTTGTGGTCATACATTGTATGCAGTGGCCAACCACTGCCATACTACAAAGAGTTAAACATGAGTGAAATTCGCAACTGGATGGCAAACCTGATCTTGAAAGAACAACACTTTGAGCAAGACAATGAACATCTGGGATCTACTGTCATTCAAAGACTAAAAGAAGTGAAGAGACATGCCCAAGCCCTCAGAGTCAAAAGGATTACAATATCCAGGGATGTACCAGTAAACTTTGCATCAACACTTGAGTTTCTTTCAAATATCACAAGAAGTCTGTTTAACACCAACTTTTCAGTGTGCCACCTTGGGAAACAATGTACACATCCTCAGAGGAACAGAAAGATGGCATTTTGCGAAGGTGATTGCCAGGATTGGTTTCATGTTGCATGTGTAAATGAAGGAGGAAAGCTTCCAAAGCACTTCCTATGTGAGAGTTGCCGCTCTAAATAATCCGTTACATCAGCAAAATTTGGCAAGCAGTTTCCATACAGTTGTCATGAACATTAATGGTGGTGCAAATCTAGACTGAGTCGATATAGCCACATTCAATGACAATATTTATCTTGGTGCATGTGTATAAATGTGTACTGTACACATGCTAAGGGAGCCAACACATGGTAGGCACAATAACATTAATGGCAGCATTTAAAATTGTGTACGGAAAAACGTTTTTGTTTGCTTGTTGAAAGGATGGTTCTGGGGCCTCCAACGCTTCTCAGACACAACGTGAGTCAGAATCAGTTTTAAGAAATGTTTGAAGATTTATAGAAAATGACATCCTTAATCTGCAGACTTGACTGGATACCTTAACCACTTGACCAAAACGCTCTCAACACTTCATGCATTGTGAAACACCAAGAGAATATTAGTACCTAAAGAATGCCTCTGATTTCACAACCGACACCAACATATATCATTATTCCTACCATACTTACAATGTTAATGTTAATTGTTGTCAAAAGGTCACAATTAAATCTGACTTGGCTCAAAATATTTAATCCTGGCAGTAAACTATCATCAGGAGTTGTAATATCAATCCATTGATTCGTTCAGCTTGAGCTTGCAGGATACATTACATATATGTATTCAATTTTAAAGAACACTTTTGTCACATGATGAAAATGTTGAGGAACAATGTTCTTTTTTATCTCTTTGACTCATTCAAAAAATAAAAACGAATTAAGTATTAATTACGGATCCGTTTATACCTTTAAAAAAGGAAACGCAGGGAAGCTGCAATTCGGCGTAGTATATATAGCTAATATTATCTGACAATAAAAATATTTGAACACAATATATTAGAACAGCTAAAGTATTATATTTTAACTCAAAGTTTGATCAATATAAGGGTAACATAAAAGGGACATGGAGAGTAATAAACCAAGTTATGAATAGGAATTGTAAAAAAAAAAACACTAACTGATCACCTTATAGAGAACAATGTCAAGGTAACAGACACAACTGGTATTGCTAACACATTTAATAATTGTTTTGTAAACATGGGTAATAACTTAGTATACAGGTATAGGTATTGAAAGTTTTTTAAAGGGATCTTTTGAAAATTCTTTTTTTCTTTTTCCTACAAGCTTAGGTGAGATCATCAAAATTGTAAATAATCAAGGATAATAATAAGGCAGCCAGTTTTGATAATATTAAGGGTAGTATTTTAAAAAAAGGGGTATGGACGAGGTTGGTGAACCCCTTGTCCAAATCTTCAACCTTTCGCTTAGTTCAGGAGTAGTACCTCAAAATTTAAAAATAGTTAAAGTCCTGCCACTATATAAATCAGGTGATGTTACAGATGATAACAATTATAGACCTATTTCTTCAATCACTACCGTGATCTATACAGTCTGATTCTTGGTCCTATAACAAACATGGTCTACACAACGACGGTTTTCTATTTAAAGCTACAATTCTCATTACTTAATCCACAACGTTCACTTATCGGTTATGGTTGGTCAAGTTTGGCCCAAACTTATGGAGATGACATCAAGCTGCTTTTCGTTCGAAAATAAAATCGGAATGCTAAATAAATAATGGGTCAATATACCTATCAATCATGAGTGGTTAATCAGTGAGATCATTAGAACCGACTGACGAATTGCTCTTTGGATAACTAGCATGAAAGAAGAGTCGTTAGTGCATGTGGACATGGTGGAGAAGGCGTCCTTTATAGTAGTGTTGCTTGTCCATGCAAGTACCCATTGATTTTGTTTCATTTCATGCAATATATTACGCATAGTCAATATGGAAATGATGACGCTCAACAAAACGACGTTATCCGACCACATTGACAGGTTGCTCCACTATTCTGGGTAGCAGTTAGGATAGAACAGTCCTTAAACATTAATTGAGTGTATTGGAATTGAGGGGGGGGGGGGCAACCCGCCCTTGATAGTTTCTTGGTTTGTCAGCCTACCCCTCGATTTTGTTTCATTCCGAGCATTTCGCTTATAAATGTTGAATATAGACACTCAACAAAACCCGGTTTCCCACCACATTGACGGATTGCTCCACTAATCTGGATAGCTGGTAAGATAGAGGAGTCCTCAAACAACAATTTGGTATATTGGAATAGGTGGAGCAACCCGTCCTTGATAGTTTTTCGCTTGTCCATACACCACCTTAATTTTGTATTTTTTCGCGCAATGCATTGTGCTTATCAATGGTGGAAAAGTACGCACGACAGAACCCGTTATCCGACCCCATTGACGGGTTGCTCCACTATTTTGGGTAGCTAATATGGTAGTAGACTCCTTAAGGAACAATTTGTTATATAGGAATTGGTGGAGCAACCCGTCCCTGATAGTGGTTGTGCTTGTCCATGTGCCACCTTGATTGTGTTTCTTTTTCTCGCAATGCAATGTGCTATTAAATGGTAGAAAATACGCTCGACAAAACCCGTTATCCGACCCCATTGACGGGTTGCTCCACTATTCTGGGTAGCTAATAGTATAGGAGAGTCCTAAAGGAACAATTTGCTATATAGGAATTGGTGGAGTAACCCGTCCTTGATAGGTTTTTGCTTGTCCATACACCACCTTAATTTTTATTTTTTCGCACATCACGTCACATACCGTTCAGTATGTACACCCTTTGTAGGGTAGGTCGTCCACATTACATAATCCATACAACTTACACAGTAGAGCACTCACTCAGCAGTGCTCATGTAATGCTAGAACCGTTCGTTGAACGTTGCCCACAGTTAATTAACAAAATAATCCTGGAAGGGCAAGTGCTTCAAGCAATATAAAGCACTGGTAAGTAAAAAGGATCATATTCAAGTAATGTTAGACACTCGAATCTGTGGAGCAAATTTGTCAGTTGTTCGTGGCATGATAATGAGACACTACGTGCAATATGATTTGCTACATCGATTTGCTACATCGCATATTTTAGCGTTCCGTCGTTCCGTCGTTCCGTAATCGTTCCGCGTTTTACCAACGTCCATATAAACCAAAGCTGATCCCCCAAATTAAATGGATCTACAAAGGTACAATTGGGTAGTTTTAGCGAAAACTTCGCGACCGTTTCATTGCGAGGTTCTTGTGAAGCTAATACCGGCTTCATGAATCCATTTTGTAGCCGCAGTAAGGCTAGGTCTAAAAGACTTACGCTAGGCTACTAGTACTAGGCTAGCCTAGATTCGGATCAGGCATGCTATTGCTACCCTACACATTGCCTTCACAGTCAGTTTCGAATAAGGTTAACTGAATAAGGTTGCTGAATTTGCTTACCTCGATGCATTTAACCGGTTCTGCAAGTTTCTGTTTCTCTTTTTCATTCATTCCTCAGGTCAGCTTAGTGTTCATTGATAGCGCTTGAAACCACAACTTTAGAAATTCATGTTTTCCACCACTGTTTGCCACTCGATGAACAAGTTGAAGTTAGTAATACTCATATCCAGTAGAAGTTTCGAAGCTGTATTCATTATAAATAGTAAATGGAACGCCAGAACAGACTTTATGCAATTCCGCTTCTTGGCCTTGGCTATGATCGTGTACTATTTATATGATGTTCCCCTTCTATGGGAATCGTAATACACACATGTCGATGATAACACAGTCCGTCTCGATGCAATGTGACTGGGTTGTGAGTGGATCAGTCGGTTCGTTGTTTGGTTTTTCGTGACAGGGTTCTTTCCTGGATGACTTTTCTTAACACGTTGTCTATATGTTTCCGCCATTG
>KN882603.1:44369-60601 GCA_000934455.1 Apostichopus parvimensis
GTTTAAGTCAAATATCAAACTGCTGTCTTCATTCCGTCATTTTGAAATATTGATTTCTCAATCTCTCCTTCAAAGTTACTCAAGTTTTTTTTATATATATATTCAAGCTTAAGGGTTTCTTGAGTCGGCTTTAACTAAATTATAAATAAAATATAAATAAATAAATAAATACCACATATTAAAGTGCTGTTATCATGAAATAAAACATGCTCAAGAGCACTGTACAAAAGAACCAATACCTGGACTATAAAATTACCAAACTTAAGAAAACCTAAAAGTAAAAGTAAGTAAAAGTAATAACAACAACAATAAAAGTAAAAAATGATATTAGACAGGGTTATAAACCACAATAAAGAACATACAAATATAAATATACATAAAAATGGGCATAGTTATGTGAATAAAACAACGAATTGATGCCCATACTCAAGCCTTAAAAAGATAAGTTTTCAAATGCTTCTTAAAAGTGTCAATAGATGTGACATTTCTCAAGTGATGAGGAAGAGAATTCCAGAGTTTAGGACCTGCTGTTATAACACGTAATTGTTTACTGATATTCCCAAAAAGAAATGGAGTGAGGATATAAATTTGGAGGTAATGTTGCGCAATTGACTAATAGGTATAACGTGAACAGTAACGTTCGCAAATAGGGGAGGGTGGGGAGGGGGTAGGGGGTCATGCTAACTCCTTTGTCGTCTGTCCTGCAGATGATTCAAACTAGGAGTTTTTACATTCAATTCCGGCAATAATATAACCACGTCTCCGAGTGACAACTCCCTTTCAATGTCACCCGACAGTCAAGAGTACATCTAGCGTTTAAACCTAATTTATTGATCTAATTTATAGTCTTAAATTGTCTAATCATATACCATTTGACGTTTAAGCGTCAGTTTTGTTGTTCCGGGAAAACAACCTACATGCATGGGAGTCGACTTCAACGGCCAAGGCTAAATGAAATAAAACCTTTATAGAAAACCCTGTTTCATCATTGGCCCTTCTACAAAGATTGATTGCGCCTACAGCTAAATCAGTCTGGGGAAATTATAATTTGACCTCCCACCCCCCCCCACCCCCACAACCTTTGTTTTTTCTCATCTTTGTTTTTTTTTCTCATCTTTGTTTTAACTTATCTTTGTTTTTTTCTCATCTTTGAATTTTCTCATCTTTGTTTTTCTTCTCATCTTCATTTTTTCTCATCTTTGTTTCTTCTTATCTTTGTTTTTTCTCCAGGTGCGAATCGTTCTCAAGCGATATAGCAAACGGATACGACAGTATATGAAACTATCGAAAGAAAGCCGGAACGGACACTTTTAATGTTTAATTTAATTTTGTAGTTAAACTACATTATATAATATGATAATCTTAAGTATAAGATAGAGTTTTTATTTCTGAAAGTAAAATAAATAAAGCTGAAGTAATATTGATTTATCCAGCAAATTGAGCACAGTAATGTATTTAAGCTCTTTTGGTGTATTTTTTTGATATATCTCACACATAATTCAACATCTAGTTGGCATTACAGTTACACGGTGACACTTATTGTTAAAAAGCCTGTATTTTCACCTCATTGAATTCCCATCAAAATAAATAAACGATGGGTAATAAAGCTCCTCATACCCACTGCATATTCATGTCGGTTGCAACCGTTACAGTTAACCGTTATGTTTCCCACTAATTCACCAATTCGTTATATTTACATCCCTCCTCACGTACCTGTCTACCCTACCCTATACCCTGGCTTAAGAACTGGTAACATTCTTGTACTGCGCAGAGCCGTATATTTAGAGAGTTTGGCCAATGGGGGACCGATTTTGATTGGTCGAGAGGTGACACGCCCTCATATGACGCCATGATAGTTCCAAATCAAAAACTTTGCGATGACTTGAGCAGACAACACTAACATTGCATAACATACTTAGTACAATACTTGCCTAACAATTATTTTATACAAAGTGGCTATTCTTATGACGAGTCGTAAGAATAATTGCCGATTACGCATGCGCAGTTGCTATTTTACAACCAGGAGTACTATTTTTACGACCATGAGTAACAATAATTTCCAGTTAGGGTTAGGATTAGGGGTTAGGTTTAAGGTTACCCCTACTAGTACTACACGCACAGTTGCTTTATTTACTTTACTGCGCATGAATTCGCCGATGTTGTAAGAATAGTTTATAGATAATTGTTACGACTAGTCGTAAGAATAGCCACGGCCTATTTTATATTGTTAAAGAAAACAGAAAAACCTCTCAGTACAACTATACCTTGATGTGCGGCCCGGGGATGTATCCAGCGAAGTGAAGATCTAGTTCGACTTTTTTTTGGTTCTCCAACCAACGTTCAAATACGAAAGATTTGGGAAACAAAAGTTGGTCGGGCAAGCTGGCGGCCTTAAGGGAATAGTACCAAGCTGTGTGAGGCGAGGATAGGCACATTGCCTAGGCCTGATCATCGAAGACTAGATCGTCATGTTTTGGTTATAAAAGGCCAGAATTTCCTGTTCACTTCCACTTTAGATAAAAGCGAAGAAGCATATGCCATGCTAATTCGAGGCATTGAACTGAGTAATAAAAAGCCTGGCCTAGCTTAGTAAGAATAAGGCCAATGCAAGTCTAACTAGTTAGACCATTGCTAGCCAACTTAGGCTAGGCCTAAAGTCTGACTGCAGCATGGCCCGAGTAAGGCTTAACTTTCCTATATGCAGACAATTAGCTGCGTCACTCGATCATTCGACTTGAGCTATGGGTAAAAGAAGTTCTAGCCTAGGCCACAGGTAGTCTAATTACTGAGGGCATAACAATATAGGGCTATGCTTAGCCTGCCTGAGATAGGCCTAGGATAAGCTGGCTATGCAAGAGCAATTTGAATGAAGAATTGTCAAAAGACTTAACAGTATTACAGCATAGTTCTAAATTAGCTAGGCCTTAGAGTTTCAGTCGAAAACTCCATTAGGCCTACACTTTGGCCTACAGGCTTAACGTTAGGGCTTAGCCTAGAAAAGTCCAGTCCATCTCGAACTACTGTAAATTATCCTACAAAAGACAAAAATACTTGGCTAGGCCTCCTTGTGCCTGCCAATTCTTGTAGTTCACCATTGGTTGGCCATTCAGAAGATTAATTCTATGTGATTGTGAGCCTGCCCTATTGACTTGGGAACTGGGAGCCCAGAAGGGAAATCCTGGTGCCAACCCGATTTATAGGATTTTCGTGAAGAATGGGACTTTAAATATTACTTTCTTCTTATAAAACTTTACTTTCATTTTAAAGGCTCACTTTGAAAATGGCCAATTTCAAAGGTGTCTATTAGTGAAGGCAAGGGGAAGCTTAAGAAAGATGCCATCCCCCCACTATTTCAGCATAGGACTCATCCCAAAAGAAGGAGAGTACTTGAGAGAGGTTCTGTGCCACCAGTGCTATGTAATGTATTAGTTGACCACAACTATTCTTGGTCACCAAATGAAGAACTGAAACTACAGTTTAATGATAAACTTTGTAAGTATTTAATGTTTATTTCACTTTTGATGAAATATTAATTAAACTTGGAAAAGGGCAAAAATACTATATTAATTATTGTTCAACCAAATGATTATTGAAAACAATAAGATTAACATTTTATACATATATAGGTCTTTTTAACCTCCAGATTTCCCACTTGATTAGTTGATTTACAGCTTTGCACTGGGAGCTGGGAAGTCCAGTGTTCCAACTCCATGGCTACTCAGACCATGGCTTTGGTACTCACTTCTTAAGTCAACCCTTCATCATTAACTCAATCTTTTCATTCTTCTTCCAAATCCCTTCATCATGCTTAACTTGTCATTTCATTCATTTTCCTCCACACCAATTTTGAAAATTATCTGCTTAATTCTCATGAGCACTTCTTATTAAGCAAACCCTTCATCATTTTACCTCAATCTATTCATTCTTCTTCCAAATCCCTTTATCATGCTTCTTAACTTGTCATTTCATTCGTTTTCCTCCACACCAATTTTGAAATTTATCTGCTTAATTCTCACTCATTCTTATTAAGCAAACCCTTCTTCATTTACCTCAATCTATTCATTCTTCTAACAAATCCCTTCATCATGCTTCTTAACTTGTCATTTCATTCGTTTCCCTCCACACCAATTTTGAAATTTATCTGCTTAATTCTCACGAGCACTTCTTATTAAGCAAACCCTTCATCATATACCTCAATCTATTCATTCTTCTTCCAAATCCCTTCATCATGCTTCTTAACTTGTCATTTCATTCGTTTTCCTCCACACCAATTTTGAAATTTATCTGCTTAATTCTCACGAGCAATTCTTATTAGGCAAACCCTTCATCATATACCTCAATCTATTCATTCTTCTTCCAAATCCCTTCATCATGCTTCTTAACTTGTCATTTCATTCGTTTCCCTCCACACCAATTTTGAAATTTATCTGTCAAATTCTAACATCATGCTGTAAATACATTACTAATCAGGCTAATAACTATTCATGCAGTTGAGACAATATTTTGTGCCACCCAGCTGATGAAAGCTTTTGCTTTTCTGTAAATTTGTAACATTAAATACAGCAGCAAGTTTACAGAAGGTCCCGGGCACAAAACTGGTCTCACAAATAACCAAGAAAGGGACCGAAACTGGAAGGAAGGGTAATGAACATATTGAAACAAATGATAAGACCCAGAAATGTTCGGTGATAATACGCTGCATATAATAGTTTTGCAGAGACAATCATTTCATATTAGCAGAAAAAAATTCTGTTAATTTGTTTTCAAATTGTCAAGTCTAATGATCTTTTCCTACTTCCAGTCCTGGGGAATAATTTTATTCCTCTGTGTACTAACATTTTATATAATAATAGGAAAATTATATATTGAGTAAGTTAATTTAATTACTAGTTTCAAAGGTTTTGCAGAAATATGCTACTCTATATTGATCAGTGAAAGGAATAATCGCAGTAACTTATGTGTTTATTTTGACTTTGCATTCTATTCAAGATCGTGACACTGGAAATGCAACACCATCAGTCACACCAAATCAGCAAAATAATAAGAGTCAATTTAATCAACCATCAAGGTCTGAAGGTTCTCTTAGGTACATGTATCTTCTGCTTTGTGCCCAGAGAGAACTAAGGAAGATTAGGAAAGAGAAGGCAGCTATTACCAAAAGCAATAAGAGGTAGGATAGTGTGTTTGCAGGTTTGTTTGCTCCTGACCAGATCAAAGCCATAACCTTATCTAATATACAGATGTTCAAGACCATCAAAGTTTGAACCAAATGTTCTTGGAAGCCAGTCCAAACAGGCATTATTCTGTCAAGACAGTCAATTTTGGATCTTCAAGAAGAACTGCTGGGCAGTGCTGGCAATGGAAAATAAGTTTCTCCTGACATTATGGACAATCTATTCAGCAGTGTCCGCTCAAAGATTCCAATCCCTTCGCCAGTTGAATTCAAGTATGCCTTGCGAATCATAACGGTCTCCCAGTTCTTGAAGACACCAAATGCTGGAAACTATCAAACCGATGAGAACAACTTCCTCACTGATTTCAGTTTTGAAACGCCAGACCGTCCAGTATCAGATGACATCCTAAGGTGAACATTCATCTCAAACACAGAAAACTACCTCAGCGGTTATTGCATATCTACTGTAGACTGAAGCGAAATGATAAGCACTGCTCAAGCTGTTTGGACAGCATTCAATCCAATTCCCCATCATCTTCCATTTTGGCTATGTACATTAACAAGTTATATAAGGAGTACACTGAAGGTAACCTCATTCATCCAAATCAAAAGGCTTTCCAATACCCCAAGACCACTGAATGACCTTCAGGAAGTATAGCAGTGATAACCTCATCAACAAGGGCAATGCCAAGAAACAGTTGACCGTGGCTATCGATTCAACTGCAACCTGCCAATTTCCGGAGTGTCACAACATCAAAGGGAAACTGCTTTCAAGATACCTGAATAACCATCTCCACATCTTTTGTAAAAAGTTAGGGGCTGAAAAGAAGACAGAAATTCAGTGTAAAAAGTCTGGTGGAGAGTTACAGTAGGTAGTAAAAGCATGGCAATGAGGCATGTTGTTAATAAAATCAAGTAAATAAATCAGACTTGAAGGACATAAGTTTGTCATAGTATTTTAAAGCCAAATATATTTATTTTCAGTATGCTGTTCTGCCTGTTCAATACCCTCAAAGTAATTGTGCTTTAATGATTTGGCATTAACTAGGCTACTCACATGATGTATACTGTACACAATGGTCAACTGCACAAGCCTACTTGTGCATTCTTTGAATACAGTGTTTTACTACTGTACACATTGAGTGCACCCTGTTGATTTCATGTTAAACATGTCACTTGAGAATATGAAAACCCTATGAAATAATATCACCGTCAAGTAGATACACTAAAGAAGCTAAACTCTCAACCTGATCCAGAGCAATCACCAAACTCTGGAGATTTTAACACAAAAACCCATGAAATTGGTTTCTAAAAACTAGAGAGGAATGCAATTTTTACTTCATAAGAAGTTTCATGTCATAATATTCCAATGGGTTTACTTAATTATTTTCCAGCAGATCTGTTTTTACAAACCTGATTACTACAGTGATCATAAATATTGCAGAATACCATACAGTACTTCACATACTGTATCACCCCAGTCAGAATCCATTGCAGTCAGATTCTAAGTTTATTAATACTGTATCAATGACATGACAATCCTGTCTTGTACAACTTGAAAAAGAATGACTGGTAAAAAGCTCAAATTATTGGTTTGTTATACATGTACTATTGTATATTTCTATTGGATTCTAGAGCATTGTGTGTTTTTAGCTGTGAGATTTGAAGATCTCACCTTCAGACAATGATAGCTGAAGCTGTGTGTCTCAACATGAAACAGTGCTGGCAGGTAATTCATACTGAAAATTGGAGCAAAATCCTGAATCAAAACCAGATTGGTATTAAAAATGATGTGGAGGGTTCGGAAAAATGGAGATTTTTGAATTAGGTATGAAGTAATAATAAAAATAATCAGCAATTATTTTTACAATGCTTAAGTGACCACTAATGTGGGAGAAATCTGCAAGGGCTTATGGATTACAACTTATACATCAGGTGGCTTCCAAATTCAGATTCAACATTTTACCTCAAATTTGGAATCTTTTTCAAATAAGAAAGTCATTTCAGATGGGAAAACCGCAGATTGCTCTTAGATGTAAAACCCACCTTACTAGGACCCGGCCGGAACCTCCTCATTGCTAAGCCTCAATTGCTTCAAATGCCACCGCCTTAATCCTTTATCCCCTCGGCCACAGCACCGGTCATTGATTTCAATCAACAGACACATTCTTGTGTCTATTACTTTCTGATGTACTTTCGTCAACACTAGTATTGTAGTCTTAATTGTGATTTTGCCACCTCCCCCTCCCCTCCCCGTCAGCTGCCACGCGGGACATTCCCGGAACCTCCTGATTGCTAAGCCTCATTGCTTTATATGCCACCACTTTTATCCACTCGGCCACAGCACTGGTAACTATGCACAGCTTGCAGTCAAATTGAGAATATATCCCAGCTGGATACATATGATACGGTGTGCACTGTGTGCTGCAAACTGGTATTGCTGTAGCTTGTGTGTGCTGAAAGCCATTTTTAAGCCTTCAAGATTTTGCAATCGAATAACAATTTATAAACAACATTTGGGTATAGCCTACTGCAATTTTGACAATATTCCTGCTATCTATAGCTCATGTATTCAGAAAGTAAGAGAAGTACTTTGAAAGTTATACTATAACGTTACTATTTGACAGTATTAATGTGTGTCATTCTAAGTGTAGACCATTTGTTCATAGTCCCTGATCAAATCAATATTATTGTACATATTTGGTACAGTATCATATGGATAAAATGATTTCAAATTTCAATTAAGGACCTGTCTACTTTCTTTATTTTTATCAGCCAACAACTGATACTGAAAATCAATAGTAACCCTAAGGTGATAAACCCTAACCCCTGCCTTACCACGATGTAGGCCTAGGTACTCATAAAGTTAACTAGGTTTACAGTATATAAATACAGGCACGTATTTTTGTACTATACACAAGGGCGTAGGAACCGGTGGGGCTGGGGGGCGCCAGCCCCCCCAGTGAAAAATATGGTGGGGCGGAAGTATCATTCCGCCCCCCCGCTCCGCAAGTCAGAAAACCCCTTTTTCATTTCCAAATGAGAAAAAAATCTCATTTGGAGCACCAAATTGCATCTAAGGCCATGTGAAAATGCAAAATTATTTACAAAATGGAGTGGGTGTTGAAGTACTGTACAACTGTATCCCTACAAAGATGCAGCTCACTTAGACCTAGAGCCATGGGCATCAGCAGTTAACCCTGTCTGTTTATTACTAATACTAGTAGCGCATGGGCACTTCGTATTCCGGACACCTAAGCCTTAAAACACCCCAAAACTATATCTATTTGGTATACATCACCTGAAAATATACTTGATATGGTGGGAGAAGTATGTTAAAGTACGATACACGGCCAAACTTTCTTTCCTGCAAAGTGTTTTCACGTTGTAAAAAAGAAGATTCTTCGTGATTGTGGAACTGGTATTTCTTTTGCTAGAGTATTGCCAATTTCGGACACACAGTCCCACAGTGTGGCGCTAGTGATAATATTGGTGGCGCAGTTGCTCTTTCAGTAATTATAACAGACTTCATAGATCTCCGTCATTTTATTGACAAATATGTAAGTATTTACTTGCACACGGGTCATTTTGGAGAGAAAATAACTGTAGCTTCGTACTTTTTGGTGAAATTTGGCTCTTCCTGTAGGTTGTCATGGTGAAATCGTGCATTTCTTAGGGGTGTCCGAAATTGGCAGTGTTCCGAAATTAACAATACTGACTATACAGTACTACTAAAGTCTACTAGCCTGGTTGACTCACTAGTACAACTGTACAGTAGGCTATTTCGCATGGTTATTTCACTTACCTGGTAGTAGACCTTCATCATAAGAACAACTTCTCGTTTCGCCGATGACGAACGGTTAAAAGAAAGTATATTATTTATGATTTTAATAACGTTGAAATTTTCTTCGAACGTGGTGCAACAATAAATGCATTTCTTCCGTATAAATAAACGCTACTAGCCTACTCATAGTAGGCTAGCTGTATAGTTCTTGTACAGAGGTTATGTACGACGCACTGTTTCTGCACGATTTCGCGCAACTGTTCATGGCGTCCATTGTAAACATGTGACGTCACAAATCGCCAGTTGGCCAAACTCTCTAAATATACGGCTCTGGTACTGCGCCCAAAATGACCCCCTCTATGGTCACTCATCGGAGTTTACATTAATCTGGACCCCTATGTCAACGAGGAGACGCGGGGGAAAATACGTACGGGGTCATGTGACGTGCTCCATTGTAGTACTCAACTCTTATAGTACTCCTTGAATGTGTATTCTACAACTTATGTCATTGTCACAATGGAATCTAGCTAAGTGGTACATTTTCCCAATGTTTACCACAATTTCCAGTTCCAAACTTGTCATTTAGAGTATTTTCTTTCAAACAATCCCGAACTGCAACTGGAACGCACACGCAGCTTATCGAGGACTGTACACAAATGTATATAGACACGAGAAGCAGACGACAGGATTCGTTGTTCCTTAGCGACACAGGTTTTCTAGGCAGACAGTGCAGACTATATGTCAACGTGGAGACGCGCAATAACACGTAGCAACCGTGGAGGGTCATGTGACGTGCTCCCTTGTAGCACTCAACTCTTATTGTGCTCCTTGAAGGTGTATTCTACAAGAACTCATGTCATAATCTTATAGCTATCACATTCCAACCCAACAAAGTTTAACTTTCGTTATGTTTCTCACCAATTGACTAACAAAGTTTGTCCAATTGCATTATATTTCTCTTGTCATCGCCAAATTACACCAACAAAATATGACAAATGTCACAGGTAGATGAGAGCGCAATATAAAGTCAATAATCACGAATAAGTAAAAAGTTGTAAAAAGCTGAAAAGGGCGCCAGCAGTCCATTTGAGTCCGTCAGGGGGGCATCCGCCCCCTGACTGTATGGACGCTCCGCCACTGGTTCTACCCCAATTCACCCACAAACTTAATCTTCCGTTGTTATGTTTCTCACTAATTCACAAATAAATTTAACTTCCATTGCGTTGCACATCAGTTCACCGACTAAGTTTAACATCGTGTCATTTTTCTCAGCCATTCACCGACGAGCTTAAAATACCGTTCTGGTTCTCACCTATTCACAAACAAAGTTAACCGTTTGTATATCCAGTACCAATTCACCAATAAGTTGACTTTTGTTATCAGTTTACGAATAACGTTAACATAACTAAGGGTCACATTCCATACAAAATCAAACAAATTTCAGAAAATCTTGGCAGGTCACCTCTTGAAGTTGGTTCATTCGGTAGTTATGAATGAGACTTTAGGAAGGTCGGCAAACTTAGAACGTCCTCGGCGTTGTACTATTTTTGAGTTACAGCTGTTCAAAGTTGAGGTGCCACGCCCACTTTTTTGCGCGGCAGAGCATGGCGCATGACTGCAGAATATTTTATCAAGACAATGAATACTGAATGTAAACAGTTTGTACATACCGTTATGTTCTACCCCTTCTAGTTAATTTGGATTAGCAGAAGTGGGCGTGGCACCTCAACTTTGAACTGCTGTAAGTGAAACGTATAGAAGGCCGAGTACGCTCAAAGTGTGCAAAACTTCCTAACTAACACACGTATATCTACCGGACGATGCAATATGAGCCAAATCCACTGGTTGATTTTGTATGTAATGTGACCCATACATTATGTTTTCTTCTCAACAAATCACCAACAAAATTAATTTTGCTTTTATGTCCTTTGCCAATCCATCACGCACTTCGATCTGTGGTGTCACCGTAGAGCACAATTTCACCAATCGAATTTAAGATTGAAAGTTCTATTTTTATGAAATTCATGGCGTGTTATACGAAACACGTTCGTACAGGAATATTGGCCAGAGAAATACTTTATAAGAAAAGTCACCCAGGAAAGAACCTGGGCACGAACACCAAACTATATCAAACGACTGATCCGCTCTCAACCCCAGTCCCCTTGCATCGAGACTGTGACTGTGTGATCATCGTCGGGTGCGTATCACCATTCCCCTCGAAAGGGAACAGATACTACACTTGCTCTTAGCCAAAAGGCCAGAGAAATTAGGCTTATATATGGCGTTAAAGAAATTATACTTGTTTAGTTTAAGTTGATATGATTAGAATCCTATTTCGGAGAAATATGTTTAATTATATGCAAGAAGAATGTACGTGCCTATAACGATAGTATGTCGTTCTGCCCCAACTCCATTTGTATGAGATGGAGGACGAAGTATATTCACGTTATAATTTGTTTGCAACAGTTTTCATCATTTGAGATGAAAAAATAAAATCCAAATCCAAATTAAAAACAAGTAGGAATAAAGTTTCGGTGAGATAGATCTAGGCCTAATTATGTACACAATTATGTTCAGTTCTTCATTTCCAGTTGATTGGCAAAAAAAAAGCCCATTCCGAACTGGAGTAAGTAATAAATGTGTAGAAAACTGGCAGCATAGATCTAAAAAAATGGATATAAAATGTGCTCTATATAACGTTTGACTTCAGAGCGGAATGAAATTTCATATATATTTGGTGATATAGAAATGGAAGCAAAACAAAACTTTCTCTGAAAATGTCTTCGTTTTTACAGCACTTAGTATGGTTTGAATTGTAGAGACTTAATAAGGGGGTTGCGCAATCACCAGAGACATGATTTAAATTCCATTTGCTATGAAGACTTTACTTTGTTAGAGGAAATAAGAACATATCTTTCTTGGAGTTTCAACCCTTGAGTCAGTTTGTATCCTAACACACATTTGTAATATGTATGCTGAAGCCTATCCTACCAGAACTATACTTACCCAAGTATAGCTATTGTTCTAGTTGTATTTCAAGAATGCCTACATGATCTCAGAAACAGAATCAGCAAACAATGGCAGAAGTCGCTTCAATGGTCTCAACTGAATTTTTGTCAGGCAAATAATTCAAATCTACCATTGAACAGTGTGTGCTGAGAGCCATTGAGAAAAGAATTGAGGGTATCAGCGAGCTCATTGATAAACTGGAATCGAGAATGATGTTTTGATTTAGAAACTAAACTTAATGAGTCACAGAAAAAGAATTTGGAACTAAACCAAAAAAATCACAAAGATAGAGGAGGCTCAGCAGAAGACCCAGATAATCACTACATGATATGGAACAGTACTTCAGAAGGAACAAAGTTCGGGTGTTTGGAATAAAAGAAAAATATTGGGGAAAATGCCACTGAAATCGTCCGAAACTTGGCAAAAGGAAGATAAGTCATAGGCCTACAGCTAAAGCAGAGCGATATAGATCGTTGACACCGTGTTGGTAAAACGTCTCTTGGTGCCAGCCGCCCTATCATCGTCAAATTCTTATCGTATCAACAAAAACAACAGTTGTTATAGGCTATAGACGAAATTTGAAGTCAACAGGTATTGTGATTAAAGGAGGACCACACCTGGGCAAACCACAGTCTTTTGAGCCAAAACCATAAACATGCAAAAAGTCATCAACTGCTGGACTCTGGATGGACGAGTTACAGTGTTGGTAAAGACGGCCGACCAACAAGAAATTAAGTAATTATAACCATCAACTCTATTTCTGATCTCATGAAAATATCACAATGGTATTTATTTCAAAATATTTGTTTATTTCAATGCCACTCACAGTTCAACCTGGGTCATGAGTGATTTTGTTTTGTATTGTGAGACATGACTTGTACCCAGTGGCGTAGGAAGGTACTTTTGAGTGGAGGGGGGGGGGCTGAAGACTGATGGCCGGCCTGGGGGAGGAGTCTTAGGGGAGGGGGTGTCCCCCTCCCCTTTGGAATTTTTTGCATTTCCAGTTGGCCTCAGATGCAATTTGGTGCAATATAGCACACTTTCAACACCCACTACATTTTGTAAATAATTTTGCATTTTCACCTGGCCTTAGATGCAATTTGGTGCTCCAAATGAGATTTTTTTTCTCATTTGGAAATGAAAAAGGGGTTTTCTGACATGCGGAGCGGGGGGCGGAATGATACTTCCGCCCCCCATATTTTTCACTGGGGGGGTTGGCGCCCCCCAGCCCCCCGGTTCCTACGCCCTTGCTTGTACAGTCATGGCAATTTTGCTTTAATTATGATATTTCATTGCATACTAGTTGGGTATCATATTGTGAGTTTACTCACAACTGAAATACTCTTTTTTTTCAGTGTCATTAAAAAACTTTTACAAAGGGTGATATATTTCCATTTTCAAATACACCTGATGAAGATTTTTTTTTTTTTTTTTGTATTGAATTCCGATTTTTGACTTTGACAGGTAACTTGTCCAATTTATACAGGGAAAGTTGCAACGTTAACTTCAAGATTTTCCAGTATACAGACTATCAGTTTATTGAAGAAAATGAAGAGGATATAGATCCAGAAAATCCTTTTAATTTTCATTTCATGTGTAATTATTACACAGACGACCGATTTAAAAGTAAAATTGAAACTGAAAAAGGACTTTCCATTATCCACTTTAATTGTACAAGTATATCCATGCTAATTTTTTCTCACCTAGTAAGTTATTTGAGGGATTTGAATAGTGATTTCGATGTTATAGCAATACGTGAGACCATGGTTAAATTCTTTCTCAAATTTAGCACTTTATTAAATTGATAGTTATGATATTTTGTCATATTGATAGAAGTGACAAAAGTGGAGGTGCATGGAGTTGCTCTTAATGTTCGCAAAAATAGTCAGTACAAAATGCTAGATCAAATGTGTATTACAATTAATGATGTTCTCAAATGAATTTCAATTGAAATTTCCTTAGAAATGAAGAAAAAATATGATCATTAGTTGTCTTTATACAGACAGCCTGGTTCCTCTATAGATGTTTTAACCAATACGCCTGAAAATTGATACAGAGTGACACAAAAAGGAGTGATGTGTACTTATGCGGTGACTTTAATATTAATCTTCTTAACTATGAAAATCATATCGGTAGCAGAGACTTTCTAGATATCCTCTTCAGCCTAGCTAAGATAAGCAAACCTAGGTTTGCTTATCTGGCACCGTCGGATCGAGTCACCCCATCTATATCAAATAATGAGAATCATGAGAATATGATCACATTGTGGAATTATGAAAACATATCACCATATCGAGTAGAATGTATGATTGGTGATATCTTTTCCTATACCAACATTCTGCCAGCCCCGTTTCATCGCAGAAAACTTTTTATATGTGGGCTCATTTTGGTCACCCTTACCCTTCCCCCCCCCCCCACGTGGCGTAACCAGTCGAGAGGGACAGGGACGAGAAGAGGGAGGATATGGAGTGGGAGTCAGAAAGAGGGGAAGAGGATGGATAAGGTCAATATTTAAAATAGTCGAAGGTGGAGCAACAACTTTCGGGACAATAAAGAAAAGAAAAGCAAAGAAAAGAACAGAACAACTCTGTTGATATCTATCTTGAAGAAAAAACTAATTAATAGCACAACAAAGAAATGTGTCATAGAATTAGCTCCTTTTCGGTATTACAACCTTCTCATAGTTTCCGCTCTAAAGAAGATTCTTACTCAGCCTTCGTTACAACCTCCAGACTACAGAAGCGTAAACCGTTTACCTTCTTAAAATAACTTAGATTAATATTAACGTTACTAATGTATTATTATATCTCAACATTATGGAAAACTGTCCAGATGTAGTCATTTGTGCTGCTTGCGCGTGGGCGCACATGTGTGTGTGTGCGTTGCTGTTGTCATGGAAACTAACCTTTACCGAGAAAAAGTCGTAAGTAAACTGTGAAATGTCAGTCACGTTTTAGAGATATATACTTTCGCCCTTATATACCGCTAAAGACCAAGCCTGCTCACCCTTAACCAAACTTTCTTGTTTTTAATGTCAGAATATTTTCAGTTAAAAAGTTAATTACATTGTCAAATTGTGACCTTCCTTCCTAATTTATGGGGGGTTATTTTCAGGAGGTAAAACTTCTCGAAGTGAAGTGAAGCTTTGAACTGACTTTTTTCAAACGATAACAGGCTTGTCTTGTCTCTTTAAGATGTTGACTTCTTAAAACATAGTTTGAGACAAATATTTGGTAACTTTGACCAAAGCCAAAGATTTGTAAAGCGCTAAAGGCGGTACATGGATGACTCCTATACGTCTTACACGTGCAAACGCACGTGAAGCTAAAACATGCGCGCGTATGGAACGCCATTTTAACATTTATTCAATAATTACAGATATCTCTAATTCATTTTCAGATATCTCTAATTCATTTCCAGATATCTCTAATTGAAACATATTTGAGATATCAGAAATTGAATTCGAGATATCAAAAATTCGATCATACATATCCAAAATTGAATTAGAGATATCTGGAATACAATTAGAGATATCCAAACTTGAAATCGAGATATCAAGAATTCGAATTAGAGATATCCAAAATTGAATTAGAGATATCAAAAATTCGAATTCGAATATGGAACGCCATTTTAACATTTATTTAATTCGAATTCTTGATATCTTGAATTCAATTTTGGATATCTCGAATTCTTTTCTTGATATCTTGAATTCAATTTTGGACATCTCGAATTCAATTCGAGATATCTCGAATTCAGTTTTGAATATCTCTAATTCAATTCGAGATATCTTAAATAATGTTTCCTTTTTTTGATATCTTTAATTTATTTCTTGATATCTTAAAACCAATTTGAGATATCTTAAATAAAATTCAAGATATCGAAAATGCAATTTCTGATATCTCAAATTGAATTGAAGATATCTTCAATAATTAGATATTTCTTTAATTTAATTCGAGATATCTAATATTAATTGAAGATATCTCTAATTATTGAATAAATGTTAACATGGCGTCCCATACGCGTGTCTTCAGACGTACGTTTTTGACAATATGATTTCTTGCAGCGCGTTCGTATACAGTTAATGATGAAGCCAACTTGCGCGTATGCGCGCGGGAATTCAGTTGACTTGACTATTCTTTACGTGAAACTGCTTTACCATTTTTCTAAGATGGCGACCGAAACTATGTTTGTCTAATGGTTTGTCTATTCTCGTAATGCAGATAATGAACAGTAACTGAAGGATGAAAACAAGAAGTGAGGGACGAT